>JAMJFZ010001808.1:47500-70629 GCA_026225945.1 Cricetomys ansorgei | reverse complement strand
GATCGTGCTGCTGTATGAGCAATTGCTCTCATTTTGTGATCATCAAACAAAACCATAGCCATTGTCCTTGCTCTTTAGGTGGGTAAAATACATGCATACACATAAGAGTGTGGGGTGTGTGTGTGGTGTGTGTGTGTGTGTGTGTATTTTATCTATCACTGATACAAGAAGAAAGAAATGTCTGAGGAATGAGAATAAACCGCGTTCCTTCAAGCCTGATACGATATGGACAAAACCTCACACAAAGTCAGTTAATAATGAGGTCAAGAATAGTGAATAATATACATTCCTGGATCTTGATTTGTGATTGCCCAAAACTAATATTTCACAAGCCACACTGCACCTTGGTCACCAGGTCCTATTTCTCTCAAGATAATGTGAGTATTAATGGACCCAATTTGGTGAAATTACCTAATTGGCCTGCAGTCACTTTGACTTGAATGTGACATTTCAGGCTGCTCCGTAGTCACAAGGAGAAGCGGAGCTCGGGGCACACTTGCTCTCTGCGGTAATTGTAGCTGAAGCTTGTGTCATCACCGAAGCTTATTATTTTGCAAGTTGTACACTCAGTTTTTGTGAAAAGTGTACCATCAGGAAAATCCCCAGGAGGTTCTTTTCTCTTCCGGCTTCTCTAAGACTCTAATGAGGATGGTCAGACAAAATGCTGCACTGCTGCATCTAAGGCATGAACCACGGCCGTGCCACCGGAAAAAGCAAATATCCAGTGCCAGGACTCAAGTTCCGTGCGTCTCTTTGTTCTGTGGATTCTGTGATTATTCAGCTAACCAAATTACTGCTTGTGAATGGCACTGGTGAAGGGCACTATCTATCACAGGGCGTTTTGTACCTCTTATCAGGCAGGTAGGTGGGAAGTAAGAGTCTGCTGTCTGCTAGAATTGCCCTTGCTTCTCCTGTGAAAACAGCTCATTTCTGAGGACCAGGAGGGCATCAGTAATGGGCTTCCGTCTCTAGTTAGTAAACACTTGGTACTTTTAATGCTCTGTTTTCATAGGACGTGCCTGGCTTCCCATTTCCTCCTTCCTTTGATGCTTATTGAGTAAATAAAATGATCTAGGTTCTGAGCTGTACACTGAGGATGCAGAGATAAGAGACATAGTCTTCCTCAAGGAGCTCCCTGGTAAGAAAAGGAGAAAGAGGGATCTCCCATCAATTATAACCCCACAATGGCAAGTGTTCTAACTGGCTGGAATACAGAAAGCACCAGGAGGCCAGGAAGCTGCAGAGAGGAAGCAGGGGCAGATACCGATAGATGATAGTGGTCTGCAGCTGGAAGGCAAGTGGGTGAGAGCAGCCTGGTGATCGCCTGTGCAGAAGCATCAGCAGGTGAGCCAGATCTAATGGGCTTTCCTCTGCGCTGCCCAGATCCTCGTGGTCCGTCACAAGCCGCATTCTTACTTCACCTCAGCTGTTCCTCGCAGCAGCCTTAGCATTCCCCAGTGGCAAACCTGAGAAGCAGAGGCTTCAGGTCTGGTGGGATTTGACCGCCTGGACCAGTCAACTTGAGACACCTGTTTTTAACACTTCTCCACGCAGCAATAATTTGGTGTTAATACTATTGGTCTTCAACATTAGCGTCTCTCGTGTGTCGCTAGGTTTTCTGGGTGCTGTTGGCAAATGAGAGCCAAGGCAGTGGACTTGTAGGCTCTTCAGCAGCCAGCCTCAGTGTGCCGTCTTGCCCAGTGTTCACGTGACAACGCTGTGAAGGGCTGGCCTTTTGCAATGGCGGTTCATGCTGCCAAGATGTCTCTGCCATTTATTTTTGCTCTGAGAATAGTTTTGATGCATACTGGCTAACAGAATATGTACAACTGCTGGTTGCAAAGGAATAAAAAGGATCACTCAGAGTGATATCATCTGGGGGTCCATTAACTTTCAAGAGAACAATTAGAGCGAGCGTAAGAGGAGCTGCATCAGGCAGGGAGCAGAGGCGATGATTTTGGGAAGGGCTCCACCCAGCCATCTTGAAGGATCGTACCACACCTGGGAGCAGGCTGAGAAAAAGCTTGCCTGGATGGAATTGATGATCTCGGGAGAACAGCAACGTCTTTCAGTCATTGCCAAAATACTAGAACTTTGTCTACTATCACAGCTACGGATGCTGGCTTTCTGTCCCTCAGATGAGGACATCGAATGAACAATCCCTGGGGTTCCTGTCCGTTGTAACAACACCACAATCACCAAGCTCGGGAGAAACCCTAACTTTGAGGATGTGACGCCCCCACCAGGGTTCCACAGAGAGTGCAGAGGAAAATCACAGTGGAAACCCAAATTGGTCATTTTCCTTTGTCTTGTACCTTTTTTAAAACGCCTTTAAAAGTTAATCTTTATGTTTTTAATTTTAATTTTTATTTTTTATCGTTTTCTTTTTGAGATTGTAGCTCAGGCTGGTGGAATTAATCACATAGCCACTGACTGGTTCAAACATGGCAACCCTCCTTCCTCAGCTTCCTGTGTGCTGCAATTGCAGGCGCGGGCTACCCGGCCCGCCTTTCATAACTACCAGAATGTAAGCAGCGCCTCTCAGCTCCTCAGCCTGCACTCGACAGCAGAGCTTGGGCCAGTTCACCTTTCAGTTTACCTTTGATGTTTGGTTGTTAGGCTTGCTTTATACCCCTTCCATTCTCCTGCAAATCGTGAATCGGGGAGCAGAATTATTGTCTATTGCCTGGAGGAATTAAAATGCATCGCGGGCTCTAAGAAACCTAAAGAATAACTTAAAAACATAGTTAGGAATGGGCCAGGAAAGTGCTTCATCTGACGAAAGGTACTCGTCATGCAGGCGCTGGTGACTCGAGTTTAATCTCCAGAACCCATGTAAAGGTAGAAAGAGAAAACTGACTGTACAAAGCTGTCTTCCGGTCTCACACAAATGAGCTGGCACGTGTACCCCATACACACACACTAACAGCAATGCCAATTTTAAAGATGTTTGTTAGGTTTTTCTATCTAAATTAGGGTTTTAGTTTTTATTTTATGTTGCATGGGTGTTTTACCTCCATGTATGTCTGTGTATCTAATACATGCCAGGTCCACAGAGACAAGAAGAGGGTTGTCAGATCCCCTGAACTGGAGTTACAGACAGTTGTTGCACTGCCACGTGGGTTGCTGGGACTCGAACCCGGGTCCTTTGGAAGAGCAGCCAGTACTCTTAACCTCTGGCCACCTCTCTGGTCCCTACTTGTTTGGGTTCTGAGGTGGGGGTCTTGTGATTTAGCCCAGGCTGGTCTTAATTCAAGGTTATTTTTGCCTCATCCTCCTGAGTACGAGGTTTACAGATGAATGCTGCCACCACACACCCAGTACTTGTAGTATCTACAGTTCAAGCGTCTGCCGCCAGTGCCTGTACTGCTGACCACTGGGAGACTGACAGTCCTGGGCCGCAAGTGGGAGTATCTGGCACCTGCGTGCACCCGCGTGCACCCACGTCTGTGGCCATGGTTCTTTGTTTCATTGCCCGACGTTCTTGTTACAAACAGACTCAGTCATTTCCGTTTACCTTCTTTGGCAGCTGTGGCCATTTCTTCAGGGCTCAGAGGAGAGGGGAAAGAGGGAAGAGGGACGAGGAGGGGGTGCACTCCCACAGATCACTGCCTGCTTCTTTGTCCTGTCCCAGGCTCTGGCCGGTGGAATGAAGTTCCTCCTGCTGTTTATTTTGCCTCCATCTGCCCACCTCAACCCCAGAAGAGTCAGCGCCCACATCTTAGCTGAAATATCTGCTCTGAGTATTTTTCCCAATAACTGTTTTCCATCTGACAGCACCAGATTCACCAAAGGAGATTAATCTGACGACTTTAAATTTACAAATATTCTTTTTTTTCTGTCACAATAAAAACATTTTATTTTGAGCACATGTTTAATAATTTTTGGAGGTTTATGTTTCAACATCAGCTGGACATGCAGAATGGGCCCTGGACAGTCTCAGAATTTGATTATGTCCAAGAAGCCACTATTCTGTAAGCACTGAAAAAAAAAACTGGAAATTATCTCTAGAGCTGTTTGTTAATGAGTGGGGCACTAACCTTTAGGTCTCGTTAACATTCCACTGATGAAAACTTCCAGGCTCATCTCTCTCTCTCTTCTCTCTCTCTCTCTCTCTCTCTCTCTCTCACACACACACACACACACACACACACACACACACAGGGGCACGCATCTATCTGTTGGAAGTGCTGGTGTGTGGAAATTGGTCTGGCCTCCCCCTTTGCCCTCCCCTTTAATGTCTCGGTCAGGTTTAGGCAGAGTCTTTAAACCATATAGATTTCTCTTTTCATCCAGCTCAGAGGATGTGTTGTGAATCCAAACAGACATGGCGGGCGTCTGAGTGCATCACTAGGACTGGGCCACTTGGACCAGACACTTCTGCTGAGTCTGCCTCCCTCCATCCGTGAAGCAATGAAGTCACTGGTGCTTGGACTAATGGATGGGGGAGGGAGTGGTGTGCTCCGTACCTGCGCGGTGGAAATAAGAAAGAAGGGGGCACAAGAGTGTAACGAACCCCCAAGTACACTGCACAACGGTCAAAATGCAACGAGTTGTTTTAAAGAATCCATTTGCTCGATGACAGTGAAAATGCGGCCGTTCTTACCGCTCGATCCCTGTGTGGCGACAGCAGCTGCTCTCCCGTCCAGCCAGCAAATAGTGCCTCAGCGTCCGTGTGCAGCAGAGCATTTAAAACGCTCGGCACTCCTCTGTAAAAGAAGGCCACCACCGATGGCACACGGTCGTCACCATTATTATTGCTAAGCAGATGGAGAATAATTGTCGATGGAATCTGTGTTTTTAATCACATTAATGTATTTGGCAGGGAGACCCACCTAAGTACAACATTTCAAAGTCTGCCTTTGATCAGAACCCCTTTGGGGGCATTTTCTGTGACTGATAAACTCCTCTGAGTTCATAGACAAATAATGGAAATTGTGTTTTTAGAAGAAAAGAAGAAGTAAGCCAGGCACCAACTTCACATCTGGGCTTTCTGTCTGCTTGGGGGATGAGAAGCTCTGAGGTTCCGTGTATCTCACCCTGCTCTCATCACCCCAGGAAAGGGCGCCATCACCCAGCCCAGCTCCCTCCTTCCCCTGTACACAGACACACACAAGCCTGGTGCAGAATCCACGGGCTCTGCCAAAGACTCCTCCTGCTGCTTTACAGGAGCCTGTCTGGAAGTGCGTGTATGCACTGCCAACCGCTCTCACATGCCTTTCCCTCTCGCCCGCCACGCGTGTCTTGGTAGCCTTATAATGTGACATGATGGAAATCAGAAGCTGTGCTTTTAATTTAAAAAAAAAATGTTCTAATTGTGCAATCATTTCTTCTAAATATTCCACTGAAAACCAGGCTGAGTGTAGACACACGGGCAAGACCAAGCCCTATTAGCTTGGCAGCTTTGCTCTCATGGAGACTCAGAGAACAGAAGGTAGCAAGGGAAACAGGATGGCAACCGAGAGAAAGGCTTCTTCAGACGCCTGCCCAGAAGCCCCTCCACCTCACCTCCTCTTGAGATGATGATCAGCGACTTCCCTCCCCTCTTAGGATAAAGGGATCTGAAGAGGTTTTAAATTCGTGGATGGATTTTCTTGTTTGTTTGTTTGCTTGGTGGATCTTTCCTTTCCGTTCTTTCTCCTCCACAGAACACAACTAGCAAATGATTGGATCTTTGACAGAACAAAGGTATTTTTGATGGCTCTGTAATCTAGGGCGCTAATGCGCCCAGGCCCTCATTGTCTTGCTGTCTGATCCCATCCCTTCTGCCAGACAGTCACTGCGGGATGAGTCACTTTTAATGTCTGATAATCAAGGTGAATTTTCAAAAAGCTGCCATTTTGGAATTATGCACTGTATCCCAGTGTCAGGGGCTGGGAGAGGAGGAAGGAGGAAGGAAAGGCTAAGATAGACACCTACTGCATGTTTGGAGAACTGCAGGACACAGCCAGCGTGGTGCCAGACAAGACGTGTCCGGAGGGTCCAAGTCCATCAAGGCATACATAATGAGAAAGAGACGATGTTAATTATAAATTAAAAATAACTTCTATGATAATGAAGATTATATGCACAGGAGGAAATGTCTTAGTTAAAACAGACTGGAGGGATAGAATTAAAACCCAGCCATTTGGGGGCATGGATTCTGTACCTACTGAATATATTGTGGTCTATTAAATAACCTAATACAAATTTAACATTTGAAAAAGAATGGAAGGGAATTGTAGCCGTCTCCGTGGACGACTGTATTGTCTGCCGTCCTTATTTAAAGCGCTATCTGCTAAGAACATTACCTAGCAGATGAACGCAGCCTCCCTCTGACCAGGGAGACGAGATATTTCTTGAACCGTGTAAATGAATAACCCCCCTAAAAGAAACCACCAACCTCAGTGAGCTAGCCAGAGAGATGCTTCCAGAGAGACGCTAGAAACCCAGACAAACACAGACCATCCGACATTCTTTCAGGGCTTTGACCATCCAACTATTTGGTGGCCAGTGTCTTCTCTGAGGTGATTAACGAGAGCCGTGGCTCCATACCGTGGCTATGGGCTTTGTTTTAATTGTTGGCGTTGTGCTGAGTAGCGGGGTCGCTGAAGGGAAATGATATGAACATAGCCTGCAAGTTCCATTTATTGTCCAGAGGAGTGAGCACTATAAATAGAGCCAGGCTGTTTGGACTAGGGAAATGCTGTCCCCATCGCAGCTGGGAGATCTGGGTGAGTTAAAGCTGAAGCTTCAAAGCTTTGTCCTGCTTTATAAAGGCGGAAGGGTTTTCATGGCTGTTTCAGTGGCTGGCCAGAGTCTGCAGGCTCTCTCTGTCCTGGGGGAGGGAGGGAATGACACTTCAGAGAATGCTGTTCTATAACTGTGATGAATGCTTACACATTTCCTCCAACGGAGGTATCTAAATACCTGGCCTCTTCTGTGTGTAAGTTATGTTTACAGATTATTGTACCTTATATTCTCTACCATGGTTACTAGTAGTTCATACTCTCTCTGCGCCCTGACCCTTGTGCCCGCCCCTGTGTGTGTGTGTGTGTGTGTGGGTGTGACAGAGATACACACACGCACACACACACACACATACACACACTCGCGAGTACATATCCATGCACATATCTGTGGATGCTATATACAATAAATGCCTACAAAACAGGCAAATGGAGAAAATAATGTAGTTACTTTGTTACAGTTCTCATGCTGATAAAGGTTTAAAATTCAGAGACTATTCAAGCTGTGAGCAAGTCCTCAGAGGTCTTTTGGTTCAGCCCTAATTTTACTAAGATGGCAGAGAAGCAGCTTGGCCTCTGACACTCAGCCAGAGTCAGCAGGTGCAGGGCCGGCGCTGGTGTCATCCTCTCAGCCTGAACCACTTCCTGTTGCCATGCACAGACACCATGAGGAAGAAGGGAAAACCACAGAGGGAAAGATTCACACATTTCCAGCCGTGATTCAGAGGAATAAATGAAGCATGGTATGAAGTGGGGGAGGGGGCCAGGTGGGAATAGGCCATACCTGACGGAACAATTTACCCAGTCCAGAATTCCACTGGAAGGCAGAATTGTCCTTAATTTAAAAGAGAAAAAAGGAAAAAAACAGCGCTAACAGAGACATTGGAGCTGGCTAAGGAAGGGCGCTGGCGGCTGGCACACCGACAGTCTTCTTTCTCTTCGTGTTTTCATCTGGAATGTCAGGACGAGCCTCCGCCACAGGATCCTTGATCCATAGGCTCTGTAGACCACGGAGCACAGCTCACTCGGAAGGAAGCAGGACTCCCTTTTGTTTCTAGACTAAATCCTTAGCAGGTGCAGGTTTCCTTGCTCCTGCTCAAAGTCTGCCTGCTAGAATCTGGTAGGTGTTTTTTACATCTATAATTTGTCTTTCTCTTTTTCTGTGTTCTGACTCCTGTGGGGGTTAAAAAAAAAAATCTGCATTTTTTTTTAACGAAAACATTTCCCTTTTTCCCTTTGTGCTTAGCACCCCGGTGCCCAGAAACTCTTGTCATGTCGAGTTCATCTCCTGTTTTAATAGTAAACCTTGGGGATTTACTTCATGGGCACCCAAAGACAGCAGGAGCGCTTTCGAAGTGCTGGGTGGTAACCACCAGAGCAGGGCCTCCCACCAGCTCTGCATCTTCTTCTAGAAAGATGAAAAGAAAGGCACACACAACTAAGCCCATACATAAATCAAGACTGTGTTTTGGCAGGGCAAATAATCTCTGGTAGATAAAGGAAAGGACCTAAATATTACATATCCTGTAAGATATTTATTTGCTCCTGTTTTCATTTATGATTATTGTGGGAAGGGTGCATGAGATGGTCAGATGACAGACTCGTGGAGTTGATTCTCTGTCCCCTTTGTGTGGGTTCTGGGAATCCACGGCATGTTGTCAGGCTTCTGTGACAAGCACCCTAGCCTGCTGCGTATCCCAGTGGCCCCTCAGTAGGACTGGTGGAGATGTCACGGTCAATACACAGCGAAAATGTTACCTCAAAACAAATTTTGGCTTTTCGATTCACTGATTTGACCAACAAAGACCAACAAAACAAATGGCCTTTCAAATTCTTTCAAGAATTGCAGAACATATGTGACCGATGGTATTAACCTGTGTGATCTTGGGGGTTTTTTTCCCCTGAAGAACCTTCAGGGGCATTGTTGGGACTTCATTTCAATGGTTCTTTTAGGAAAACAGGTTCACAGCCTCAGCCCTAATAACATCCATATGGAGTAGGGGAGACAGGAAGAAGGGTGTCCGTGGCCTCCACCCCCTACCTAGTGATGCTCTTCATAGTTTTCACAGTTAAAAGTGTCTCAAAACATTGTCGAATGTCCCCTGGGGAAAAGAACTTCTCATTGGAAAACAACTAAGCTAGAGAGAATGATTCTCACTTTACAAGCTAGAGGCTCTTTCCGCGTGTTTTGGAGACAATATTTACCTACACACTGAAGCTCCTGCATCTCAGGGGATGATCAAAACATAGAAGGCGCCTTATGGGTCTCGCTGTTGCTTTTGGACAAGCTCTTCCAAGGACCACTGAGATCTCAAGAGACGAATGGTACAGTCCCACGGCAGCAGTGGGTCAGGATGCGGAGTTCACGGGACCTAAGAGATTCAAAAGTAGAGCCCTGAAAGCAGTGTGACACCAACGAAACATTCTGAGGGAAGTTACGTGACACCTGATGGAGCAGAAGACCCCACGGCCATGGCCTAGAAGGGCTGACGCTGGTGAGCCGGTAACCTGTCCTGTACGGAGCGAGTTTTCCTATAACAGAGGCACCAATGATTTGGAGGCCACATCTAAGCCGCTGGACGCGACTCATTCTCCAGTGGATTCTTCAGATGTAGCAAAGGAGGGTAAGGAGGGAAAGGAATTTCCAAATGCCACGAGGAGCAATGAATGTGAAGCGTCTCCCATTCCCCTCAAGTGGAGACCACTCAGGAAACAGCCTCTACCCCAGGGCCCAGTTCTATTTTGTTCCACGGAGATTTCAGAATTGCCGCGAACCAGCGGCAGGCTATGATTTCTATTCTTTGAATTCTTGATGTCTGCTGTGCTCAGTCTTGTCCGTCTTCTGCCATATTTTGAATATATGGGCGCAAGCAACTTGGCTTCTTAGTCCTAAGTGCTGAAATCGGGAGGATGCGCCTGACACCCAGGTCTCGAGTCTGTGAGGAGGTTACATGAGACCTTAGGGCTTCTCTAGAGAAGGGTGAATATACTTTACCTAAAAAGGAAGAAAGCAAATTTCACCATGAGGGCAGGTGGTGTCTTCTCAACAGCTTGCTGCCTGAGAGAGGATTATAGATGTCAGCCATTCTCTCTTGATCTCCAGCTCCTGTCCGCAAGCGATGGCTGCTTTTGTGACACAGGATGGTTACAGACTTTCTTTCACCAATGAAATGTGGACAGAGGTGATATACACAACTTCCCCCAGAAGCTTACAGAGCATCTCATGGCTTAGCTGTTGCTTCCTCCACCCACCCCCACCCGGTATCTTACCCATCTGAAAACACTGAGCACAACTGAATCAACTCAGTCTCAGCTGCAGGAATGATGGCTGTGACCTTGACTAGTTCTTGGGTATGAGCCTTAACATACATAAGTAGCTTAGATGTACACATCTATGTTAATGTCGGCCATGTTACTAAAAAGCATCTCCCAACCGTATCTTCTGATATTTGGAAATTGGAAATCGTTGAATTCTTCACTCTCCTTTACAAACTTGTACTTGGGCTCCATTTTACTCACGCTTTGTTGGGTGAAGTCAATAGAAAACTAAAGAATATTAGCAACGTGCTGTTTCTCATTCTTTTTGCCTAAATCCAGTGCCCTTGAGTATATAATCTGGTCTTCTGGGAAAGCCAGGCTTAATCGGTGCAATTCTTAAATATAAAACCAGACAAAGAGGGAAACAAACCAATGAATAAATACAACTTTTGTGATTAATTAATTAAGCCTGTCAATCTACCAAGAGTACAAAAACACCCTCACCCTAAAATAGGGCAACTATAAAACTTCCAAAGCAGACACTTCACTTGGAAGGCAGGATAAGAATCTCACCAGTTCTCTCCAGTATTGTGCTGGAGGGTTAGCCAGGGCAATAAGACAAGAAAAAATGCAAAGTCTCTAGATCACAAGAGAAGAAGTAAGTTTGTCTCTATTGTAGGCAACATGCTCTTGTCTATAGAAAATCCTTGGAACCCATTAAAGAGCAGCAATTAAGAGGAAGGAACCGTCAGGCGGGAGGGGCGGGACAAGAGAGAGCCGCAGGCCGTGCACGTGGTCAGAGTGCATCGCATATATGAATTAAATGGTCATGATGAAACCCATTACTATGCATGATAATCATAGGCGAATAGTTTTTAAAGAAGCAACTGTTGGAGCCACAGGATGGACTCAACAATATTATAGGGTACAAGTGCCATGTGCAAATATCAGGCCTGTCTCTACGTACCAGCAATAAACACTCAAAAGTGAGACCAGGAAAGCAATTAAAATAAGATAGCTAGAAATAAATTTAACAAAAATGTAGGACTTGTGACTCAAGTCTTTGCAAAGGCCTAAGAGACCTAAGTCAACAAAAGACAACCCTGGACCTGAGCAGGGAGGTACGGCACGGCCACGACAGGACTCCTCCCAGATCGACCCGACCCACACCTCAGCGGCCTGTTTCCAGAAACTAATCAGTTAGTCCCGATATGTACAGAGCCGGGAGCCCAAAAGAGCCAACACGCTGCAAAAGAAGAAAGCTAGGGAAGGCACAGTTTGCACCTCCATAACTGCTACTAAACCGAGGCGGTGTGCTAGCGGCACAAGAGAGACAAGACCAGCTCGATGGAATAGAAATGTGAGCACAGAATTGAGTATACCTTTACATCATGGATGATTTATCTTCAGAGGGTACTACAATGATCGGTGAGGGAAAGACAGTCTAATCAACCAATGAGATTATGACAACAGGATCTTCACATCCACAAGATACACAACATGCAATAAGTCAGATATACTGGCCTTTACCACAGATGTTTTGAGAGATGCTAATCTAAAATGTCATGTCTCATCTCTTCTCATTTGCTGGTTTTACCCAATTCCAGCTGCCAAGCTGTCATTATCTCCAAGTATGTAAGACTTGGACCCTCTTGTCCTCTTCGTCTTTCAGGCTGTAGATGTGTCAAAGACTTGAAGCGTTGGCAATGCCCTGACTTAGAGCCCTCGTGTTATGGTCCTTCAGTTACTTGAACAATGTATTTGCCATCTGGGGGTGGGGAAAGTGTTTGTTCCTGTTGGTTGTGGCTTTGGCTGCTATAATTACCGAGCTGTGATAACTGGACTTCGCTAAGTAGTCCCAAGACCATGTGGGCCTGGAGACACCGAGATCCTTGACACTCCAGCATGGCCACTGCATCATCTCTGCACAGCCCAATAAATGTCAGTTCTCCATGAGTATTACTTCAGGTGGACTGGTATATTGTTCACTGTTATATTTCATTTGATTCTCATGCCAAACAGTCAACCTGTCTCCAGGAAAACTCTGCTTTACTGATTATGTCTTAACCTATGACATTATAGTTTTAAAGAATACTGTTTGAAGACATTGATATCTATTGTCATGTACAGCTTCTCTTCATCCAGATTGATGACATGCATGCTCGTGACAGGGATGTGAATGATGGGATCCAGTAAGCAGAACCAGGACCGAGGATGCTGTCTGGGCGGTCACTGCAGAAACCTAGGCACAGCACGAAGAGGGCCGATCCCGGCAGCAGCGTGTACATGGAAAATGAGGAGAAGTGGTGTCCAGGCTTGGACCAGGGCTTGGCGTCTAGTTAGGGGCTAGCATGAGGAATGGGAGAGGTTGGTGATGGCCCTGAGCAACTTGTGAACAACAGAATGCGCAGAGGCGGGACAGGAAGAGAACAGGAAGAACACTCTGGGCGTGTGGAGGTTGCGAGTAGTCAGCTCACTGTGCCTGGGTCATCTAGTCAGTTGGATACAGAATCAAATCAGGGGGGATACGAGGTCTAGAAATGTCGAGTTTTTTCCTTTACGAGAGATTCTCACCATAGCCCAGGCTGGCCTCAAACACAAAGTGATCCTTCTCCTTCAACCTCTCAAGGGCAGACGTGTGTGTGCGTGTTCGTGTGCATGTGTGTGTGCGTGTTTTCCTGTGCACCTGCATGTGGAATCCATACATCGACATCAGGTATCTCCCTCCGTGAGACCAGCTCTCTCACTGAACCTGGAGTTCACCGGTTCAGCTAGCCGGGCTAGCCAGTAAGCCCGAAGACCTGCCTGCTTCTGCCTCCCCGGTGCTGGGATTACAGCATGTGTGGCCCCCCTGGCTGGTATGTGCTGCTGGGATCTGAGCTCAGGTCTTCAGGACCGCATCGTGGGCGCTTTTCCCACAGAGTCATCTTCCTCATCCCAGATTTTGATTTTTTTTAAAGTCATGTCTGTGTGTGTAATTAACATTATAGTCTTGAGTACAGTATCTTAAAGTGTCTTAGAGATATTTCCATTTATTCGACTGCCCCTTAAACTGTGAGTTTTTTTACAGTTATGCTTCTTCTACTTCCCGTGTGATGAGATGGGACGGTCTGGGTCCTTCCTAAGAGTCTGTATATGGACATCAGGAGACTGTATGAAAGTCAAGTCAATCGAAGAGATCCATTTCATTGTTTCCTAAACTCGGAACTCGAGTCCACTGGCCTCAGGCGACCCAACTTCCCTACACCTAGCTTTCTTCATTAGCAGTCCATAAAATCACACAAATGTATGTATTAGGATTTTATGTGTGTCAGCCCATTTGGTTCAATTCAATCATCACATGACCCCTAAGAGGTATCATTAAACCCATTTACAGATGTGAAAATGGGCTCAGGGAAATTACATGGATGGGAAGTGGCTAAAGTCGCCATTCCTTGGCCGCATATATCTCAGCTGTCTGGCGACACGGCAGGACAGCAACAGTCTAGGGCCCCACCCTCCACTGGTCACCCCAAGCGATGATACTTCTGTCTCCAGTCAGGTCAGGCACTGAGAATGTGTGTGTGTACAGCCAACTCTGTGATCCATACATTGGCTTCTTTAGCTATTTCCCCCACACAAATGGCAAACACTGATAGACATAGGAACAATAGTTGTTTTTCAAATGATGTTTTGAAAATTTTGGTAGCATATCTCACCAAGAATGCATCAGAAGACCTGAAAAATGTTCATTCTTTTTGGATATAGTAATCCTGCTTTATCAAAACCACCCTAAAGAAAACATTTTTAAATACCCCAAAATGAGTTTATAGGTTTAAGGATTTAATAATTTGTGTGAGCATATACCAGTGCCAGAAACTATACTGGGAAACTGGGTGTGGTAGAGGCAGGAAGATAAGGAAACCCTGAATTTAGCTTTATTTATTTATTTAGCTACATAGCCAGTTCAAGACCAGCCTGGGCTATGTGAGACCCTGCCCCCTCCCTTAAAAAGAAAGAAAGGAAGGAAGGAGGGGGGAGGGATGGAGAGGGGAAGGGAAAAGGTAGGGGAAATAGACTAATGCTAGGGACTGGGATGGAGTCATCAATCAAATAAAATCTTTGTCCTGTGAGAGCCCATAGCCCACAGCATGGGACTATGGGATGGGAACGTGGTACCCACCATGATAAAGAACTAAACTGCATATCAAGAACAAGGAACAGAAGCATCTCATCAGATTATGGGAGAGAAGGGTTCCTGGAGGGAGTGGCCCAGGCTGAGTCAGTAGAAGATACTCTCCTTAGGGGTTAGGAGTCGGGGATATTCCCAACAGAATCAAGAGCATAAGCAATGTCAGGACCATTCCCCGTGTTACAGAGGCTTTCTTTTGTCCTGAGGGTGAGACTTTCTACCAATACCAACAGTCTTTCTACCAACAGGCTTGTGTTCTCAGGGAAGATTTGGGGGTACACATCAGCAGGCACGTGAGTGGGTGGACAGTACTGGGTATTTATTTTTCTAGGCTCTGAACTCCACCCTGCCACAACCCATATTCCCTGGGAAGTTCTACTTAAGATACTTATCCACAGCCTGCTCTTTTCTGAAGGGTAATTGAGGGAAGTGGAACTGGGAGGGGGGGCTTGAGGGGGCTGGGAAAAGTGGAGGGAGGGGAAACTGAGGACACGATATATTGTATGAGAGAAGAATCTATTTCCAATAAAAAAGAAAAATGTATTTATATATACAAACATATATGTGCTTTTCAGGTCGATTACTCTGCTGGTAAGGGGATGATGTCTCACCTGGTAATTAATAATCAGAAACAACCTAAAGATCCAATAACAGAAATGTAGTAAAAATGGCAGGGTGATGGTGGCAGCACACGTCCTTAATCCCAGCACTCGAGAGGCAGAGGCAGGCAGATCTCTGTGAGTGCGAGGCCAGCCTGGTCTACAGAGTGAGTTCCAGGACAGCCGGGGCTACAGCAGAGAAACCCCGTCTCAAAAAAGCAAAATCAAATATATATATTAGTGGTTGTAGCTACCGTTTACTGAGTGCTTAGTGTGCACGCACAGTGCTACACACACTACCTCTGTGTGACTTAGCCTTGGTAGAAATCACATTCACTGAGTATCTTCAGCGTTCTGCAGATGAGAGGCTGAGGCTTACTTAGCCGTAAAGGGTTGGAGTTCAACTTCCACAGCAAATATGTCCGACTTCTAAGCCTGTGTCATTCTGCTGCCTTAGCTGTGGTAAATCCACATGAAAACATGTCGTGCAGCCCTCTGGATCCTGTTTCCCAAGAACTAGTTAATGGTACAGGAAATAATGTCAAATAAAAAAAACTTAAGCACAAATATAAATGCAGCACCTCAATTTCATTCAGCACATTGAAATGTTTAAAAAGCATCTATCATGGCAGGCGATTTCCACTCGCGATTTCGGCTTCCCTTGAACAAACGTGTGTCCTTTCGTTGTGGGAAGCATAACCAAAAGTTAAAGATCTTTAAAAGCCTACAGTGGGCTGCTCTAGCCATTTGCACCCCAGCCTCCCTAAGGAGGGTGATCTACCTCTTCTGCACATCTCAGTACACCCAGCAGAGCTGTGCGTACAGATGCAAACCAGCCTGGGGAATTATTAGCCTTGTAACCTTGAAGCTAGCTTTCTTGGGTCTCTTCCCTTGCCTATTAAGTGAGGAAGTTTAAGCTAAATAGTCTTTACAATTCTTAAAACCACTAAATTTTATAGTCTTCTTTTTTTTCGGTACAGATGGAATGGCAGAGAACATAAAGGAAATCTATTAAATTTTTGCCTTAGATTTGCATGAGCATTTAGAGGGCAGGCCCTTTGATTGGGTCTCAGCTTGTAGGAGTACGATAATGTGTTCAGATGCATTCCACATCCAAGCACGGCTAGGTGCTTTCAACAACTTAAAAAAAAAACAAAAACCCTTTCATCTCGTCCTCATTAAAGCCTTTGAGGTAAGCATTATTGTCCCCATCTTTCGATGATGTGAATCAAGGGTCAAGGTCACAAAAGCTCTCTCTGATATACTGTGGCCAGGTCCAAGGCCAAATGTTTCTTTGTGAACGTGTAGAATGTTGTTAGTTCAGATGTGGCGTATTTATTCGCTTATGGATCATTTCAACCACCCACTGTGTGGGCTACCATCTAGGAATAGAACAAAAACGAAAGCAATTCTCACCCTCGGCTTTGCTGTCATCCTAAGGCGAACAGGGTCTTACAAGAAACAGTTCTGAAGTCGAGACAGAATGACCTGAAACGGGGACACACAGCATTGCCATCCCGTGGCATCTTCTCTGCATCTTTCAGTGAGAGGCAGACAAAAGGACATTATGGCCTTGCAAATGGAGACAGACATGGCCACTTGTCATTAGTACCGGGCTATTTTACTGAAAATTAACCCCAGAAATGCTTGACTAAGCAATGGAAGCATGGGTATCAGCTGAACCCTGACAGACCAGGGAACGTGACCTCGAGAGAATGAATCTCACTGTGCTAATTGTCCTAATTATTACCACCGACAACACTCGGTAATCAACCACGAGGTAGCAAGACAGCCACAGCCCAGAATCGTCTGATCCGGAAAGAATTCTCAGAGGAAATACTCACTGCTCCCAGAACCTGGGCCAACCGGGCTGCAAAACAGAGCATGAACATGTGTCCTTTCAGACGGAGACAGACTCCACAGCGCAGGCGCAGTCTCCGGGGAGGTGACCACGGTCCATCGAAGGGTAGACCTGGTGGGAAGACGTAGGCAAGGTGTCCCCTGAAGACTGCAGGGGTGGGGGTGCGTGCGCACAGAGCACACAGCCCTGGCAGCTCAGCAGAAAGGCTTGATCCCGTATGCTGCCTTTAAGTGAGAAAGAAAGCCTGGTGATCTGCTCAGCACCAGCCCAGTCTGATTTCTTGAAGTGCAGCTACACACCATGCATTGGCACGACGTTCAGAAGGTTGCGTCTAAACAAGAGTTCCCGGGGTTTTGTGAGCGCCTCTCGACTTCCATCTTGTTTTGACTGTGAAGGGAGGGATCCTGGGTACAAATGCTGGGTGAGCGCTTCGGCAGCTTCCTTCCTGAGGCTGGGGATGGGGGCTCTTGCTCACTGATTTGCCTCCTATGATGTCATGTGAGGTATGGGGGGGGCTCGGTTGTTGACCCTGCTCAGACACCACTACCGTCTTCCAGGTAGCTAAAGAAGGGACTGTTCTGAAACTCTGGTTCTTTGAGAAATACAGGACCGTACCAGAAGTTGAGGAGTAGACCTTTAAAATCAATTTACTCATGGGTGTCATTAATACATCTGTTTACATAAATGACCTAAAATACATGACATAGGTGTCAAGTACTTCGATTCCATTTTAAATAAAGCATAATATAACAGGGCACCCTTACTTTGGGCAAGGTTCAGACTCTAGGGGGGACATGAAGGTAGAGTGTGCACCTTATCACCCAGTGAACGTAAGGCTATTGCAATCAATTGAAGTACAAGAGACAGTAAAAACATTTCTAAAAAAAGTCTATTCAGTTGTTCACCAAGTGTTCAGCAGGAACTGGGTGAGCTCCAAAAGTGGAGACCTCTTCTGGAGAAGACGAGGTCACAGAAGGGCTTTGAAGAAGAGTTTAAAGTTTGTCAGGTGGAGAACTGAAGCAGCTGTGACACAGGTTATACGGCGGGGAGGCAAAATGGACGGTCCGCTCAGGGAACAGTAAGCCATGGGTTGAGCAAGACGCACGATTCACAATTAGAAAATACATATCTCCATAGTGAGAGATAGGCCCGCAAAGGTCACCAGTGCTCTGATTTCAGGTGCCGACGCACAGAAACCTGAACTTTCTCTTCTGTGAAGACATAGGAGCCTGGGGCAGAAATGACAGGTTTGCATCAACACCACAAGGCAATGCATCTGTCCGTGAGTGAAGGGAGATTAAGTTCAGTGGGCGGCTGCTGAAGCCAACTTAGGATGGAGGGAGAAGAGGGGTAGGGATGAAGATTTGTGGGGTGTAGACTCCACAGAACAGCATCTATCTGGGAACAGGACCAAGGAGAGCTGTGGCAGGGTTCTGGGAACTCTACCCGTGTGTTGCTGTGATCGGCCCGGCATTTGGGTGTTTTTAAGGGCTTTAGCTTTACTCTGTAGCTCTGAGGAGCTCGGCACTGCAGCCTCCCTGTGCCATCCAGGGCTGTGTCATCTGCTTCTTTTCCACCCCCAGTGTGTGTCATCTGGAAAGCATGAGGGTTGTCCTGTCTTCTAGGAGCTAACCGCTTTATCCTTCTGAGGCTCTTGCCCTTCAGCAGACCTCTAAGCTTTAAGGTAAAGACAGAAACTTGAAGAAGAAATCCCTTTTCCCAGCATGCTCCTCTTTGTGTGTGCCACCGCTGCAGGGCAAGCCTGGCTGTTTCTGGAAGTGATTCCCGCAGCCCAGCTTCCCTGGTTCCTCCGACCACTCACAACTCTCTCGGCAAGGCTTTGGGAAGTCTACTGGCTTTAGCCTTTCTTTTTCTGTCCCAGGTATTCACTAGATCAAGTTTTCTGTCCTCGTCTCTCGGTTGGGCAGGTGACCTGCCCATCTAGGAAGGATTTCAGTCTCATATTTCAAGTTTTCAGACTCTGCCTTGGTCCAGTCCTGTGTGGTGACAGGGATAACGTCACAAAGCACAGGATGATTCTTCACAGGACCATCCCTGATGGGTTGACCCCAGCTGTAAGTAACCACCAGGGCCACCTCAGACCAAACAGCTAAGCGCCCACTCAGATTCTGCGTCTTCTGGCTTATTACAGAGCCTGCCCGTCACAAGCGAGGGTGGACCAACAGGCCTGTCTTGAAGACTTCCACTCAGCCTTTCAAAAATCAGATTACACAAAAGCAACGACATAGTGCAACCCGCTGAGCCATCACTGAATCCCAGAGATCACGGAAGCGGGTCTGCCAGCCACTGGTCCCGCTGCCTCCCTGGCAAGAAGGTGTGAAGGTTCATGATGTGGTACACCTCCTCAGCCTTCCTCTCCTCACTTCAGAATGACGTTCTTCCCCTGCCTTTGAGATGCTCTGAAGTAGGGCAGCTACTCCCTCTCCCTCTCCTGCCCCCCAATCCCACTCACAGCCCCAGCTCAGATCCTTGACCCAGCGAGGCTGTCATGAGAAGCTGGCCTGGCTCTCATTAGTGCCCAGGATTATGCACTCTTCCCTTTACTCAAAGGATCCAAATAATATTAACTACTACCCCAGAAGGTTGCAGCTGTCCCCTAGAAATGGAATTCTAATTGAGTTCCTGCTGCTCCTTTAAGAGCCAACATAAATGTTACCTCTAAATAATAACTGCTGACATTTGCTCAGTGCTTACTCTGAGCCGGGCACTTTGCTACAGGCTTCTTGGGATTTTCTCATTTCATACTCAAGGAAAAGGAAGGGAGAAAGAGAGGGACTCACTCTGCAGTAAGTGCCAGTGTTATCCCCATTTTACAGATGTGGAAACTAAGAGGTTGAATGACTTGCCCAGTGCCTGATAACTGATGGCTAGGGGAGCCAGTGGTCCAGCTCAGGAGGGAACCATGGATGCCCCTGTTCCGTTACAGAGTACCCGTTCAGTAAGTGACTGGATGACGGATGGTCTTGGCATTCTGAGCATGTCCTCTGCACCAGACCTCACACTTGCAGTGTCTCACTCAGCACCTGTTTTCCTGATCTTAAGGAAGCTGCCATTTCATCTCCGCAGCTGGCGCCACACCTGACGGAGTGCCGTAAACATTTGCAGAAGGAAGTGAAGAACAAACCTTCTGTTTTGGCATCTAAATGAAAAAAAAAAAGGCTGTCATGGGGGGTGGGGGGAGAGGGGGTGCTCCACCAGACTCAGAGTAAAGGACCGGGTTTACAACTCCACCTTACCACGAGCGTCAGGATCCATAACTTACAGATCTCCTTTCTCTTTTGGAGTTATGAACGTCCATTGAGATGATATGCATGTGTGAAACCAGCAAGATGCTCCACATCCTGGGTAATTCTTAGGACATCACTCCTTACAACCGAGAGTCATCTGGAGAGAAGTGCCTCGGTGGATTGGCCTGTGACCGTATCTGTGGGGTGTTCTCTCAGCTGCTAACTGATGGAGGGAGGACCCAGCCCGCTGTGGGCAGTGCCATCCCCACGTAGATGGTCCTTGGCTGTCTAAGAAAGCTGAGCACGGGCCAGTGCGCAGCACCCTCCACGGCTCCACGGGTTGTGCCCTGGCTTCCCTCCAGGATGGCTTGTGACCCGGGTGTGTGAGCCAAGTAAGCCCTTTCCTCCTCCGAGCTGCTTTCGGTGACGGTGTTAGTCACAGCAACAGAAATGGAACCAGAACTTTCCGTAATCGTTGGCTATTGACCGCTGGAACAGAGACACAGAGAGAAGTCAGTGTACTTGGCATTGCCTGAAGGAAGATGGGCCCATCACTAGCACCGCACGTGCGAGCAGGAGCCATTGGAGTGACTAGAACCAAAGTCTCAACGTGAAAGCCTGGCGTATGCTGAGTGTCATCGGGACCCTGTATTTCATGTCTCAGAGCTAGCTTTTCTTCCACGAGTATCTATTTAGACTTATAATGTAAACATCTGTTCTTCTCTCCCCCACCTTCTCCCTCCCGAGAGTACTGACCCCCCCCACACTCTCCTCCCAGCCCCCTTCATCTGCCAGTCACTTTTCAAAGACAAACTCCTCAGAATGAAATCTCTGCTTTCTTTGTTTTCCTGGTTTCCATTTTGTATCCTAAAATATTCACTCCAAGTTCCGCTTGACAGACGTCCCTAATCTAATCTCCACGTCTGCTTTCTAATTTTCACAGTCAGGATAAAACAAATAGGTTGGAGTTAATTGCCGGAGCAGCGGGCCGGAGCTCTGAGCTGTGATTTATGAGCTGAGAGCAGGCGCTCTGCAACACATTTTTCTTAATTTATTTTTAATGAGTCTCTCAATTAATTTTCTTGGAAACATCTTAATGACGTTGGAGGCGGGTGTTAATGAGGTCTGCACAGCTCCTAATTTTGCATGTTTTAAAGTGCCTGATGTCACCCTGCACCCTTTCTTCCCATTTTAAGAAGAGATGAGGAGAGCGATTACTATTGAATGGAGAATTCCCCCTCTCCACGCCTCGGTCTCTGCTCAACCTTTCAGACATTGCGGGCTGAGGGTGCTCCCACTTGCTCCCCGCTCCCTGCTCCCCTCCCCCAGTCTTGCTGTCCCCAGGCTCCCGGAATCTGAAGCCAGCGAAGGGGGAAAGTTCCCAGGAAATGAGAGTTCTGGAAACAGTGGCTCCGAGTGGAACACTGGACAGGGCTTCTGGCTGTTTCTGAGAGTAGGAGCAGGGAATGCGGCGAGGTGGGCGTGAGAAAGCAGGCTGGATGTCTGTGTTCGAATCCCAGTGTCCCCAAAGTCTCTGCAGCCCCCAGAGCATCACATCCTGGGGCTACCTTACAGAGAGTCTTCGCCCAGCCCTCTCTGGTTCCTTCCCGAAGCCACTCCAAGAAGCCTGCACTAGGCTTCGTTCTGTGTTTCTGAGAGACTATTTTCTGATAAATAGTCATTACATGTTCATATGAAAAAAATTCAAAATAATGGATCAAGAAGGGAACACCAAGCATACTGGCCAAAGACAGTTCAAAAACCACAGACAGTATAAAAAAAATTATGCTGTTTCCTTGTACACATTTCCTTATTTGTGGGCATTCTAGTTTTGTTTTGTTTTATATATTTGTGTTGATACTGGATACCAATTCTTCCATTAAACATGAACAACAAACTCATTTTAAACATCTTCATGGCTGCTTAATATTCTACTCGGCAGCTGTGTCAGAAGTTACTCACCCATTCGACTGTGCTGTGCATCTAAGTTAATTCTCACAAATATCCTGGGATGAATCTTTGTATAGAATTCTTTAAAAAAAAAAAAATCAGGCTTTGTTTTGTGAAGTAGACTAACAAACTAGTAGTCATTTAAAGAATATAATTTATTTTAAGCCTTCCAATACATATTTCCAATTACTTTCTAGTCTAAAGGGTCGTGCCAGGTTATTTCCACAGGTAAAACACAATTGTGTGTTCCTTCCGTCATGCAACGGAATACGTATTACAATCATAAAAATAAGCTGTCAGTTCAAATTCATTTATTTTCTTCACTCATTAAGTGCTTGGGGTGAAATGTCAGTGAACCCTTCATTGGGCTTGAATGTGAGGCTGCGTCGCCAGGAACCTGAAGCCAAGCGACCTATCCGTCCGGTGCCTGTCTCCTGCCCTACCATGGATGCTTCCAGCCCTGTCGCCATCCGGTGCCTGTCTCCTGCCCTACCATGGATGCTTCCAGCCCTGTCGCCATCCGGTGCCTGTCTCCTGCCCTACCATGGATGCTTCCTGCCCCGTTGCCCCGTTCATAACTCCACATTTGGCTCTGACAGCCTCAAGTCGCAGTCCACTGTACTGCGGCTCTGTCTGGATCCGCCCAGTGGTCTCCTGGCTCGGGGTCCCAACCCCCACCCGGATGAAGGCCTCTCTTCAGGAAGCTAGGTAGGCTCCAGGCATGCAAGTCTCCTGTGGAGTCGGTCCACGTGCATTCCGTCATGCGCATCCCTGCGCACACCTCCATGGCCGCTTCCTTCTCCCGTTCCTGCAGCCTTGCTCCTGAGCGCTGTCTTTTAACTGGACCTGTGGCTCTCTGCTCTCTTCCATTACAGCCGTTCTCTCTGCGTTTCAGCCCTTTCAGCGTGAGGCGCTGTCGCTCTAACACAAGCGGGGCCATGTGGTGACTCTCTTCTTATGTACATGCATAAGCATCTACATATATACACATACACATGTATACATAACACAGCCCCCACCCCGTGCTCAGTGTGTTATGAGCCACTTCATCCGTTGGCATTCTAGGGATTACCCACTTCTCAAATGTGTCGTTTGCTTTGTTTCTGAAGCTTGGGATGTCCTTTCCTATTCCCCCAGTGTTGTGGAAATGTAGTTCTAGTTGTGTTTAAAGTATTGTTTTGTGCATTGTTGGGTGAGGGGCTGCCTAGGTCTTGGTGTTTGGTATTGTCTGTGGGACGTTTGATTGCTAATGATCTGCACCTGAGGAGTCTGAATCAGTAAAAACACCTGAGCTCAGATGCTCCGGGTTCCACT
>JAMJFZ010001808.1:35000-40000 GCA_026225945.1 Cricetomys ansorgei | reverse complement strand
CATCAAAGTAACAGAGTCAAGATTAGGTTGGTCAATAGAAGCTAAACTCAAAAGGAGAGTTTCCTTTCCACCACCCACATGCTACGTTGGCTCTGCCCCGTTGGGACGGCCACTAGCAGCTCTCCTGGCTGCACCCGCTGATCACTTCCCTCAGACCTAGAATGACGTATCTAAACTGGTGTTTTTATTTACAGAGTTAGACACGAGCCAGTGACTTCATCTTATGGTGCTGAGAACTTGATTACTAACCCTTTGTATCAGTCTTCTCCTTAACCATGCCTGCAAGGCTTGTGTCCGGTCTGTTTGCCGTGGAGCCCGGTGGTGAACGGCGACAGCATTCTCGTCCTGCACAACTGACTTTCCAGTAGCTTTTTGTTTATGTACAAAATTTCCCACCTACTTCCCACCTATCCCCATGTGTTCCATTACGGCACATTCTCTCTCGCTACTTTCCTGCTGCTTTATGCATGGCTGTGTAACAAAGTGCTCCCAAACTTTGCATTTTAACACACATTTATTAACTCGCCAAGTCTACATAAAAAAGAACCAACTCGTGTGAGATGGATTCTCTGACTCGTGGCTCATGAAGGACAGGGTCTGCTTCCAAGGTCACTGGAGTACTTGTTGGCAGGACACACTTCCTCATAGGATTTGGCCAGGGGGATCCCTCACCTTCTTGCCCATGGGTCTCTCTACAAGGCTTCTCATAACAGCGGCTGGCTTTTGTCTGAGCCAGTGAGAGGGAACAAGACAGAGGAAGCTACATCTCCTAAACTCTCACCCTTTTTACCACATTCTATTGATTTTAAGCAAATTACTAGGCCCCGTAGAGAGGGTGGTATATGGCGTAACTGCCAGTCTAAGACCATTGGTAACTATTTCAGAAGATGGCCATTAGAGCCCCTAACTTTCCCAGAGCTAATCTTCTTTCTTTGGCTCTAATCTCTAGTCCTGCTCTCAACCAGCACTCTGAAGATTCCCTTCACTTTTCTTTTAAATTTTTCTCATTACTACATTTGTACACACACATGCATGCGTGTAATGAGGAGAGTCAGAAATGCCTTTTAGACATGTAGTTCAGTCAGGAACCCTACTGCACCCAAGGCTGCCTCTGATAACCAGAACCCAGTGACATCACTCACTGAAGATAACCAGGCACAGGCCTAGAACCCCATGACGCCCACAGGATGGTACATATCAGAGACCAAGAGCAGCGCTCTGCTCCACACATCTGGAGAGACACCACCTTAATCTGCCCTGATGCTAGAGAGTCTCCCCAGGATCCTGACCCTCCAATCAGAGACTTCTGTTAGAGACTGGATCTGACCTTCAGCAAAGATAGGTCTCACTGTTGAGCACCCTGGGGGAGACAGGCTTAGGACCATAGTTAGGAACCTGGAGTGTGAACTTGTGTGATGACCCTCAGCACGACAAGACGTAACTCTTGTTATACAAACTACACGTCTACCTTCTTGTTGGGGACAATGTGCACACGGAGTCAAAGGACAACTGTGAAGTTGGTTCTCTCCTTCACTCTGTGGGTCCTGGGGATTTCCTGCTGAGCCATTCCTCTGGCCCATGGCTCTGGTTGCTTCTAGCTACTAAGATACTCAGGTTCTCATCTGTAAGTGACCTGCTTTCTCACGTCCTCTGGAGACTTCCAGAGTCTTCTTACGTCAGCTGTACTGAAACCCCATAGTGATATTCTTTGAACTGGATATTCTTTGCAGATTCTCAAGATTTACTTAATTTCTATGTATGTTAATGGGGTATAAGGTGGGTGTGTGTGTGTGCATATGGGTTCCTGCAGAGGCCAAGAGAGGGTGTCAGATCCCCTGGAGCTGGAGTTACAGGTGCTGTGAGTGGCCCCACCTGGGTTCTGGGAACCCAGCTCCAGGCCTCTGTACAGATTTTCAGTGTAAAGTTCATGTCTTTGGATTCAGAGGTGCTTCTTGAGTATTTCCCTGAACAGTTTTTCTTTCCAGAGCTCCTCTAGGTTGGGAACTGGCCCTTCCACATCAGGGTTAAGCAAGCGGTTTTGTGAAGAGTCACACAGCAAACACACGGGACTTGCGGGGACATGTGGTCCACGTCACGTATTCTTTTCAAGGCGCTGTTTATAAATTCAAAAGCAGCCTCGTGTAAGGCGCATTACAAGCTGGACTGCGCGTGAGGTGTGATGCGCGGGCCACTGATTGCTGGCGGCTGTGGACAGACGTCCTCTGAGCTTCTTGTTCTAACTTTCTGCGGTCGTCTCCGGGAGGTTGCCCTTGACGGCGCCCTCTAGTTCTTGAGGCAAATCTATTTGCAAATCTGAGGTCTCTTTCTTGCTCTCCTTACCGTTGCATAGCATCTTCCCGGATCTCCCGAAGATCCAGGCGCTGTTGGTTTTACAGTGCATGGTTTTCATTTTTCTGTTCCTTCAGGATTCGTTTTTTCTGACAGTTTTCATTTCTTCCTTTTATTTTAGAAGCTTTTCTCACACCTTTGCCTGTTGCCCTATTTAAATATGAGATTCTTAACTGGGTGCTTTTCATTTCGTTGTGTTCTTTTGTGTTGGAATGGAGAGGATTTGCCAACTGATGGGCTCCACCTTGGGCTCGGCAGATGGAGAAGCCAGCGTGCGGAACATGGTCCCTAAGAACATCCAGTTTACCCAGCGCAGAAACTGGATCTTGCTATTTCCATAAGCTGTGTTTTTTAGAAAATTAGAATATTTTCTAATGGGCATGGTAGCGTACGTCTGGGAAACTGGGACAGAAAGACCAAAAGTTCGAGGCTAATCTGGGCTGTGTGCCAAGACCCTCTCTCACAAACGAGGAGGAAGCCTCGGTTTGCTCACTCTGGTGCCTCACTGCCACCAGTGCTGAGAGTGTCTCCGACCTGCACTGTGGCTTTACTCCAGATAAAGTCACCTTGCTTCCTTCGAGGAGAAGAAGAAGGAAGAGGAGGAGAGGAAGAAAATTAGAATATCTGGTAGACACCCTGTGACACTCTCTACACAAAGCTCTTGGGGGATCAAAATACTTGAACACTGAATATCATCTAATATCATTACTAAATTATAGTATTGCTATTAAATTCATTCAGTAAACATTGATTGAATGTCTATTATGTGTCAGGAATTATTTTGGGCCTTGAGGACTCAGCAGTGAACAGACATAGCCTCTTTTCTTTTGAGCTACTAGACTTCTCAGAGAGGATAAGTATAAGCAGACAGACAGACAGATACATGGGCACACACACACACATGTGCACGCACCTATACCTACACACACACACGCACACACACATGTGCACACACCTATACACACACACACGTGCACACACCTATACACACACACACATATGCACACACCTATACACACCTACACCCACACGCACACACATGCACATGCACACATACACACACACACACACACACACACACACAATGTTGATAACCATGAAGAAAATTAAATCAAAACAAGGTAGGCTGCTGGCTTTCAGAGTGATCAGGAAAGTCTTCTCTGGTTCCGTGATATTGGGAGAAGACATTGACTTCCCCCTCCTGTGCTATTATGGAAGAGAATTTACAGTTGTGAGCTAACCCTCCCCCACACGGATGAACTCTGCCTATTCCAGCCTTTGCTTCAGTTCCTCGTTCTTATGTCTGACATGATCATTATTCAAGGATCCGTTCTCTTCTGTGTTTAACCCACATGGTTTCATTGCTTTTATTCAAATTAATAAATGTTATTTCCTGACAAAGGCTGAACTTTTTCTCCAAAGAAATCAGTGTGCTTACCTGAGTTGATTATCTCTGGCTTACTAAAATTACTTCTCATTATTGTCATTGGAATTATGAGGAAACTAAGGCACAGGAATCTAAAAGCAGAGACATCTCTGACGAAACCCGATGCAAACACTATCCCTCTGTCTCTAATTCGTCTTCTAAGACCTGAGTTAGGAGACCACGTTGCTTGGGAATTGAAAAGACAACTTGTGAACATACCTGATTTACCCTTAAGTGCACTGAGCACCTTTTACTAACACCTGGCTCCTAGGATGATAAAACTGGCTGTTACCAGCACTGACTGCCTGGAGAAGAACTTAGTTGTCAAAGAATCCAGGAACTGTTCCCTTCGATTGTCCCTGACCATGTACAGTGTGGAACAGGTGTCTTGGTAGTTGGCGTGATGACTAGTGTTCACTGTCAACTTGAAGAGAACTGGACTCAGCTAGGAGACAAACCTCCAAGCATGCCTGTGAGGGCTTGTCCTGATTAGGTTAGCCTCTGGGTAGGCCTGTGAGACCTTTATAAGGTTACTTGAGGTGAGAAGAGTGCCCACTATGGGTGGCACCATTCCCTAGGATGAGAACCTGAACTACATAAAAAGGATGATGCCCTGAGCATGGGCATTCATCACTCTGTTTCCTGACTGAGGGAGCAACGTGACCAGGGATTCCCCGCCATGATGTACTGTGAAGCAAAATAAAACCTTTCTCCATTAAATTGCTTTGGCCAGGGTGTTTTATCGTAGTAACGGAAAATGCAACTGAGATACCTGGACTACCAGTGTTGGCTACTGAGTATTTTTATGAACATGGCCAAGATACTAACTTAAAATGCCATTTGTCCTGAGGACCCCTGGCTGTGGCAATAGAGACCATCTCCTCAATGCTCTTTGTTTTGCTCTGAGTCAACCATTGGGTGAACTAGCAGCCGTAAGCAGAAGACTGTCCCGGTTTCCTCCCGGCCTGTCAATCTCTGTGAAATCGGAGAACGCTGGAGAATGAAATCTTTGTTGTCTCTGTCCAAATGCGGCAGCTGTTTAATTTCAATTAGCAAACCTTGAAAAGGAACATTATGCCAGAAGTAATTAAAGCAGGAGGGAGTTCCCTGCTCCGCTCCACGCTTCCTCCTAATTGAGGGTCTGTGATTCCCCCAGCAGGGCAGAGCTGTGAAGTTTGGGTTCTAGGGAATTCTGACGCCTGGAGTTTTGATGTAGCTCTCTTTT
>JAMJFZ010001808.1:0-30000 GCA_026225945.1 Cricetomys ansorgei | reverse complement strand
ACACACTCACACAGACACACTCACACACTCACACACACTCACACACACACTCACACACTCACACAGACACACACACACTCACACAGACACACATACACACTCACACACTCACACAGACACACTCACACACACACAGAGACATACACTCACACAGACACACACACACTCACACAGATACACACACACTCACAGACACACACACTCACACACACACTCACACAGACACACACACACTCACACACACTCACACACACTCACACACTCACACAGACACACACACACTCACACAGACACACACACACACACTCACACAGACACACATACACACTCACACACTCACACAGACACAGACACACTCACACACTCACACACACTCACACACACACTCACACACTCACACAGACACACACACACTCACACAGACACACATACACACTCACACACTCACACAGACACAGACACACTCACACACTCACACACACTCACACACACACTCACACACTCACACAGACACACACACACTCACACAGACACACATACACACTCACACATTCACACACTCACACAGACACAGACACACTCACACACTCACACACTCACACACACACTCACACACACTCACACACTCACACAGACACACACACTCACACACACACATACACTCACAGACACACACACTCACACAGACACACATACACACTCACACAGACACACTCACACACACTCACACACTCACACACTCACACACACACTCACCCTTGGCTCTTCTTCGGAAAGCCCTGACTATACTCTCAAGTGTTCCCTGTGGTCTTGCTGCCTCCCTCAGCCTGGGTGATGGTGACCCTTGGTTCACAGTCCTGACACAACTTTGTGTGATTCTCACAGCTCCATCCACTTGCTCTGAAGTCAGAAGCCTGAGTCACTCTACGATGCGGAGAAATATCTTTGTGCCTGCTAGCCACTGCAGCTCAGGGCCCCGTCATCCAAACTTCAGTGGATCTAAGTCTCCTTTAAAACTAACTCTCTCCCGCTCTCTCTTTCCCTCTCTCTCTCTCTCTCTCTCTCTCTCTCTCTCTCTCTCTCTCTCTGCTTTTATTTTACTTGTAAAATGTCAGCTTCTGCCTTTTCCACCCCAGGCCCAGCTGCTTCTCAAGCCCGCTGGTTTTCATCCCCTGATGTCCCCTTCAGCCCCCCTACTTCAACCTTGCCCAGAACTCACCCTCTTGGCCCCCTGAAGTCTGATGTCCCATTTCCCCCTGTAGATCATGGATAAACTGACTGAAGCAGAAAAATGTCAACCATTTGCCTCCAGTGAGTGACTCAGAGTCCAGACTTCCTTGCTAAGCCTCTAAGCCTTCCTGCCATTGGCTGGCCATTCAAGACTGGTTTAGAGGGCAAATCAGAGTCCCAGGTGAGGGGAGCCATGATGCAGAGTGCTACCTTCTTCAAAACTTCATGCCCCCTCTGACACTCAGAACTACAGAAATGAAAAACTTATTTTTCCACTCAAAATTCCTTTCTGTGTATTTTTGGAAACATCAGGATAACTGGCTCTCTTGCTGAAACTGTGGCTTCTTTGAAGTTCATTATAGCGCTTTCAAGGAACTCAGTGCTTCCTAGCCTGCTCTGCTGTGGTTAATGTTGGCTCTAGTAGTCCTGGTCCAATTGAGTGTGCATCCCAGCTCTGCCACATTCCAGGTAATGCAGGCTTGGGAAAGTCATGACCTCTTGAGACCGTAGTTTTGTCATCTACAGGATGAAAGTCGCAATAGTCAAGACCGTAGGCATGCTGTGAGATGCCATGGGAGGCACTGAAGCTGGTGTAAATGCTCATGGCGACAGCTCTCTGTGCCGTAACTGTTACCAGGTCGAGGTCATGATGTGTGCTGCTCACAGACGGTGAGCAGTGCTGGAAGCTGCTCGCTCCGTGGAGCGGAACTCCTGGAATGTCAACATCGTGGCCATGGACAAGCATCCCAGTGCACGCCAAAACGATGGCTCACTTCAACATGATATGATCAGGTGCAAGTCGTGAAGATGCCCTGTAAGAAGAGGGCTCCGGAACCCCTAGGGCAAGAAAGTGAACCCTCGCCAGAGGAAACAGGGTATGACCGCACCCTCCCCGGGAAAACGGTGAGGACTTCTCGCGGGGTCTGAAATGCTGAGCCCGTCTATGGAAGTGTTGACAGGAGGCAACACTCTTGCCAGGCGACCTACTGTGTGCACTGCACTCTGTGTCGTTGATCTCGGTTCTGTTCCTGTATCACACCCTCTCCGTACGCAGCAAGATCCAGAAGTAAATGACCTCTGCTGCTGCTCTGTTGCCATGACACGTTCTTACCACAGGCCGAGTCCTTGGAAATGCTCAACTAAAGTAAACCCTTCTTCTAAATTCCTTCTCTCGCATATTTGGTTACAGAAACAAGACTTTAGCACAGACCCCCGTATCCCCGTAAACACTAATGATGGGTGGGGACCATTCATTCACATCTGAGTGTCCTTGTGGGCCGTACACAAAAGGCATACCCCAGAGTGGAAATCTTTGCACCTATGAAAACAATTTAATCTCAACTCCTGTCCCAGAAATGGCTGACAGTTTGGTTCAAGATTTTTTTTAATGTACGTAAATAACAGAAGAGTTAAAAGTGCTGGTTTCCTGAGAGCGGTGAGCTCAGGGCTCTTGGAGTTCAGAGAAGGAAAAGCTGCCTCCAGCTGGGTAAGGGGGACCGTAAAGGTGGAGGAAAGACCGTCCCACACAGCGAGAAGGGCATACGCAAGGCACAGAGGCAGACAGGGTCCTGCCTGGCAGAGACTCCTGGAACACCCAGCCTGAGGCTGTGTGTGGAACCCCTGCTGACTGACTGATTGCTCTGTACGCCCTGCTGCGAGCTGGGGGATTAATGTCCTTGCCCAATTGCCCTCCATTTTGATTAAGGGTCAGTGTAGGGAAAAGAATTCACTCAAGCAAGTTAAAGCAGGATATTAAATGACTTACAAAAATTTGCCAAGAAAGCCACAGAGACTGGGGCCAGGTTGAGCGAGCTCTCAGGGGTGACTCCCGGCTGCCATGACACCTGCTTCCTCGTTTGTGATCAGGAAACCGCCATACAGTTCAGTCGGAAAGCGGCTGCCATCCACACTTGCAACAGAGGACTCCCGACAGCCTCGAGAACACGGGACCTCGGAAATCACAGGCTCGGGCTCTGCTCATTCTTACCTTTGCATTTCCCTTGGGCACATCGAACTCGCAGAACCGCTGGCACAAACAGTACCCGAGACACAGGGGTTGCCGCCTGTCTAGGTAGCTCCGAAGTACAGGAAGGAACGCTAGAGGAACTGGCCATACCTCACACCGCCCAGCAACAGGCGACCCCAGGTGGTAAAAGCATCTGTCAGAAGCCGGAGGGAGCCTGAGGCCTAGTGCGTGAACAACATGGCGTCGCTAACAAGAAAGGAAAGTATGGAAAGGAACGCAACCGCTTTGTTTCAATATACAAAGGGCTGTCAGTCGTGGGCTTGAACAAGAGACTTTGCCCAGACACAGCTCGTGAGCACCGAGAGGGGCTATTTTTAGGGTGAATTCCCAAGCCTGGAAAAAAAAAATGCCAGGAAAGCAAAAAAAAAAAAAAAAAAAACCGACAGTAGACGGAGCTTTCGGGAGTGTCTCTGAAAGCCGAGCCCGGGTTGTCTGCGGTGTCAGCCCGCCACACGAGGAAAGCAAACAGCAGGTAACTGCACAGCACACCTGTCTGCAGCAGCTGCTGGATGTCGGCAGGCTTTGTCAACCAAGCAGTTTGCTTAGGATTTGGAAACAAAGGAAGGAGACTGTCAAAAGCTGGGAGAGCAGGAGATGCGCAGAGTGCTCTGTGCTCCGAGCAGCCGGAGGGGAGCGCCTGCCTGAGACGCCCGCCAGAGGTGCAGGACAGCGAGGGGATGACAGCCTCCTACAGGGGCAGTCATGGCATCTCTGCAACGAGGTGCCACCTCCCTACCCTGGTGAGTCGGAGGCAGCTAAAGACCGCCAGCAGAACTTAACCAATCAGGGCAGGACCTTAGGCAGAGGGGCGGGGGAGCGCTTGCTGGCTCCTCCACGCCTAGGTTCCTGAACAATGCCAACTGGAAAGGCTTATCATTTGTAGCGACATTGTATCGCTGAAGCTCGTCTGAGCCTACCTGTCTTTCCAGATCTATTTCTAGTTCTCAGTCAACTGACCCATGCACTCCTTCATTCATGCGCATTCATTCATTCGTTCACTCCAAGGTGTCTGCTCAATGCCTTCTGTGTGAAGATATAGGTGAACCAGGCCAGTATAGTGGCCGTAGGGAGACAAGCCGAACAATCTCCCCTAGAGTCATTTATCTCCGATATGGAGACAGGAAGCGAATAACTAGTGTACGGGATCTGGTCGGATAAAGTGATGTAACAATCCCCAGAGGGAAGACCTCTTCAGTCAGGTTGAGGGGATTGAGGGGGTACTGTAGAAGTACCCCTACTGGGAGGGTCACCAGAGACGACATGGAGGCAATTTCAATTGTGGAAGCCCTGCTAGACCTCAGCAGAGGGAGCCACCATCCTGGCTCAGGTGTTTCCATTCTTTCAGAACTCTTCAGATGTTGTGCTGAGAGCACATGCAGATCATTAGCAATCAAACATCCCCACAGAAACCCAACACCTGCAGACAATGCAAAACGCCCTAGACCTAGGACAGCCCCTCACCAACGGTGCATAAAACAATTTCAAACATAACTAAAAATAAACTTCCCCAACAAGGTACTGTGAGACCACCCCCCAGGAGGAGGGAGCAGTCTGTGCACTCCTGCTGTTAGGCATCACCGCCCTCTGATGGCCAGAGCAGAGCAGCTGACGTGTGCACAGAACCTACCACAGCCCACTTTACAGAGTCAGCTGTCTTTCAGCATCTGATGTCACTTGGATCACAAGCTTTGGAGATAATGTAGATAGGAAGGGTGCTGTGTCATTAATGGGAACGTATGTCCTTCGCCCTGTTAGGGGACCAGAGTGGCGGGTAGATTTGTGACTGAACGTAAACTGGGACTGTGGTGCGATCCTTTGACCAACTTTGGAGATAATGAGCCTGAGCTGACAATGTTGCGAGAATGCTTTGTTGTGTTTTGGACTCAGGCCTTCTGCATCGTGGGAACGGGTTCGCTCTTGTGTCCAGGGGGATTGCTCTGAAAATCACGGGTTTTTCCTAACTATGATATTGATAGAATTAAAAATAAGGTATAGTATGAAAAGTATTGAGAACTCTTCCTAACTGTGGGGGATAAAGAGAATTTATGATGAAAACATGTGAACATAGTACCTATAAGTTTTTTCACCTCTCAAATCCAATTTAAACTTGCATTCAAAAATGTACCATTCCAAGAATAATTGTTCAGCATAAAATTATTAATTCAAACTAGCATCTCATCATTCCCCAGAGGAAAGCTTAGGAATTGAAAATCTAATTTTAGCCTTCCTATCAGATAGCTCCAGGTCATGACAGTCTAGACAGACCTCAGAGTTGCAGTTCCACACATACTGTGTGGCTCAGCAAGAGAGACAGAGGCATTTTCATAGGTGTAAACTCTGCCAGACCTCAGCAGAGAGAACCACCATCCTGGCCAGCGCCATACTCACAGTGGAACCCTGAGCGTCTGAACTCAGGTGTTTTTATTCATTCAGGACTCACGGGTGTTCTACTGATAGCACGTGCAGATCATTAGCAATCAAACACCCCCACAGAATCCAACACCTTCAGACAATACACAGCTCCAAGGCCTATGCATCCCTTTTTCCAACAGTGCACAAAACAATTATTTTAAACACAACTAAAAATATACTTCCACAACAATTCCCCTTTTCTGTATAAAAAAATTGCTTTCTCTCTACAACACAATTTAACACTACATCAGGAAAACAATTTACACGAGGAACAATTATGAGGGTTTCTAATGCACAGGACCAAATGAAACCAAACATCTGTCAAGTTGCCACAATGTCTTTGGATAGCAGAAAAACATTATCAATGTCCAATTATCTGGAATTCACTCATAATTTTCTGGGCTCCTGCAAAGGGTTTGGATCTGTCTCTGCAGCACATACAGTTTGTCCTCCAGGCTCCAGCTGGCTCCATTTCGCTGCTGCTGCTGTTCTTTGTGGTCGGGCCATGGTACTGGTATCTCAAAAACTGCTGGGGTCCCTTGCTGAAATTGGGCTGCACTTTTATCAGTATCCTCTCCTGGGCTCTCTTCATGGTGCCTCAACTTCTCTGCATGACCCCTTCAATCAGGGCCTTCAACTGCTACTGAGGCTGCACCTTCACCAATGGCCTCTCCTGGTCTCTCATAGTGCCAAACCTCAGTTGCTCTCCATGACTCCTTCATGCCTTCAAAACCAACATCACCTGGGTGACTCTTACAGTACCAAGTTCAGCTGTCAGCATGAGTTCTGGAAGACAGTTTCTGTGTGCTGACCCTGAGGAAACACTTTCCTGATTTTAAGATAGAGCCTGGCTTGCAGGAATAAAACTAGTCCTTGTCTGCAGGAAGGGTTCCCTCGTGGGTGGAGTTCTCATCACCGTCATCAGTGCCTGGACTGCTTGTAGTCAGGTTTGCAGAAAAAAAAAAAATGTTCAGTTTAACTAACTTTAACTAACTTTTTGGCTCTAAGCTGAGGCTTCTACAACAGCAGGGAGTCCTGGGCCAGTGGGAAAAATCTCTGGCTGAAACATTCTGGCAGTTTGACATTCTTTTTCACCACCGCTACAGGTAAACATACACCCTTCTTCAGAGACCTCAAACACAAGACCTGCTTGGGCTTCACACACACAAAATGCCATCAATAAACTCAGTTCATAGAACAACACGCTCTGGTTTCTGTTTCCCGTGCCCTGGCTACCAACAGCAGCGTGGAGGGAGTGTTGGCTCCATGATCAGGAAAAGCAGTTGAAATCTTTCTTCTTCCCTGCTCCCAGCTCTCTGCTGTAACCATGGAAATGTCTTTCTCTAAAGGTGTCAATTCTGTAGCTCTCACTTTGGACTCCTCTTTTTCACTTCATTTTCACAATTTCCTCTTCATAGAGGCTTCTTTCCCTTTCTCTCTCTCCTCTTCCTCCAGGAAACTTCTACTCATTATTTTTGCATATATAATCTCTGTCCTCTAGGAGCTGCCCTGAGAGTACTTTACCGGACTCTGTGAGGTCTGGAGTTTCTTTCTCTTCTTCCTCATCTCCGCATTCAATGAGCTGGCGGACACCAGTGCCACCACTTGTAGTATCATGCCTACCAGGAGACCCACCAAGCAAGAGATGGAGGCACATCCAAGCCCTGCCAGAGTCAGCAGAGGGAAACACCATCCTGGCCATCAGCAAACCAGACAGTGAAACCCTGAGCTCCTGAGCTCAGGTGTTTTGTTGATTCAGAACTCCTCAGGTGCAGGTCATAAGCAATCGAACCTCCCCCACAGAAATCCAACAGATGATACAAACTGCCAAGGCCTATGCATCCCTGTTTCCAGCAATGCACAAAAAATTATTTTAAACACAACTAAAAATAAACTCCTACAACAAGAGTTCTGCAAATCTGCCCCAGACCCGGGATGGGCACACACTGAGGATCAATACATGGGTAACTGTCCCGACAGAAGGTCATGACCAGCTAAAGCACCCAGGTATGCCCCATGTGTGTTACCTCAGCGTGCAGAACTGGGGCTGCCGAGCTTTGCCTGGAGCAGTCTGTTGTTCCCCAGCTCCGAGGGACTGTCATCCTGCCTCCCAGTACAGAAGGGGCTAAGAGGACCAGCGCCCCCTACTGGCACCCTCTAGTACTTGGTGGCACTAACATCACCTCTCCACTTATCAAGAAATGTCTTTCCCAGAAGACCTTGCTTCCTCGAGAGATTTAACAGCCAATCCAGTATTCAGATCCTGACCAATCAGAAGGATTCCTTAGGCACCTCCGATTTGGTTTAAACGGCCCTCGTGGTCAGCTTTCAGGGCTGCCATGTTTTTTGGGGGGTTGTTTGTTTGTTTTTGTATTTTTTTTATTGGACAGACCTGACAACAGTATGCAACCCACAGAATGTAAACTGCTTTGTATGTGTGTATATATATATATATATATATATATATATATATATATATATATATATAACTGCTTTGTATGTGTGTATATATATATATATATATATATATATATATATATATATATATAAAACTGCTTTGTATGGCCATACATAGCTCTCGGTGACTAGTTGAGCTATTAACATGAACAAACCATGGCTGCCCAGAGACGAGAGCCTATCCCTCAGAAGAAGGTCCCACACACTGCCAGAGACACACTGATTTGTAAATACCAGACTTTTCTTTTTTGTCAATTCAATGAGTCTTCCCATTCGAGCAAAGCTTATCAAAAATAAAAACATTTATACCATGGGAGACTGTAATACTCCTCACACCTTCAACAGTACCTTGTGAAGCGTTCACCCTGAGTTGATATGCTTCATGAAGGAAAATGGTACCATGGCGAAGCCCTGGAGCAGAAAAGGGTGGCCTCTGGCGGCAGAGGGCATCAGTGTGATTCTGTCTCCACCGCTACTCGTGGGCGACCTCAGACACCAACCCAAATTCCTTAGTCTCTCTGTGCCTTGGTTTCTTCATCTGTAAAGGGAGACTAACCCTATTTCCCTAATATCTGGGATGGAAATTGTTAAGACTTTCATGGCTGAGCCATCCCTCCAGCCAACGCCTGTTGCAAGCATTACCAAGTGTATCCCCCAGCCCCACCACCGTCTGTCTTTAAGGCACTAAGCCTGTGCTCCTTCGGACAGCGCAGATCTGGGACTGCCTGTTCACTAATGGGTATTTAATGTCACCAGCCCTTTGAGAAAAAAAGTGATGGCTGCCCCTCCCAGTCATGTGGACTACCAAAAGCTCAACAGCATCCATTTCTCAGATCCTCTTTGAGGACTGGCATCACCACTAACCTAAGAACACAGGTGTTAGTCCTGGAGGCCATGGAGACTTCGCCATGCCCCACCGTGCACCTCCCCAGGGGGAGCAGCCAGTCAGACCAACTGCTGCTAGACAGAAATAGAAGGAAAACATATACACTGATCCATCTCAGTAGTACTCCAGACGCCCGCGGCACCTTCTGTAGCAGACGCCCATGCTAGTATCCATGGAAACTTGGAGAAGCACGGGATTCTTTCTTTTTTTTCTGTCAGTGAAATAACCATCAAACTAGATGCTTTTATGGGGCCACTCCCATGAAGACTTTTTCATGTGTCCTTATTCAACAGCCAGGTTAAAATTCTATTCTAAGAGCTTGGGGATTTAGCCCAGTGACAGAGCACTTGCCTCGCAAGCACAAAGCCCTGGGCTCCATCCCCAGCACTGAAAAGAAAATCTGCGTTTTATTGCTAGAGATGTGCCTGACTCCTGGCTCACCTGGACCCCATTCTTGTCTCACTGAGTATGGAGTGGGGATGGAGGAAGACACATCAAGAGGTAAGGATACCTGTGTCTTACATCACGTGGCAGCTGAACAGGTAATGTTTTATATTATGCCTGAGTTTGCATGGTCACGGGCAGACCTCAGAGGCCGCGCTACTGAGCTCTCCTGCTTCCAAGACAAGTTTGTGCAGCAACTTGTAAAGGAGAGTGAGGTCAAGCTCCGCGTTTGCTCTCGGGATCCACGCTTCCCAGAAGAGAAGGCTGCATGAGGCTGGGTTGCCTGCATTGAGCAAATCCACATCAAACTCTTTCAAAGCCGTGATGCTCACACACCAGCCGCTTACTTTCTCTCATGGCTGGTTCAATTCAAACCAGGACTCTAGCATACTGTTGAAAAGAGCCTCTCTGAGCCTGGTGCCCCACAAGGCACCCGGGCCTTCAGCCTGTCTAGTGATGTCATGGGCCGGGAGACAACACTGGCCAGGTGTCGGGAGTGCAGATCTTGTCCTTACTCTTTGAGATTTCATGCTAGCCCCAGCCGTTTATCTTTACATACTCTCCATGGACATCCCAGGGCTACTGTATAGATCAAATAAGATAACAGGAAAGTACTTTGAAAAGCTGTAAGAAGTACAATAGTGTTATTCCTAGGCTATAGACTAACGAACACAATACAATTGCCACTGTTAGCCTAACAGCAGATTCCCCTTCTCCTTAAAGAAATTCTCCAGCAACATTCTCTTCCCATCCTTCTTCAGTGGGAGACCACGAGGCTCAGTGTTTCCCTGCGTGACGTTCTTCCAACACTTCCAAAAGGCTATCCTGTCTGAAGAAACATTGATTAGATGCAGATTAAATATTCTCCCAGAACCTGTAAGAGCAAACTTCGTTTTAAATTCTAGCTAATATGCCTAAGATATCTTTAAAAGAAAGACAGATAACCTCCTGGAATGCTAGGTGGGGCTGTTCAGGTGAGATAGTCTTGAATCTCCCTTGCCCAAGGACGTAACCTCTTGGATTATTGGGTAGGGAGTGGCTAGATCCCAAGTAGACCCTACTGTACTGGATGTGCCTTGGTCGCTTGTAGGCGGGAGATAACCCAGACAGGCAGTACATCAGGATAGATGTTTTCCACTGATTGGACCTGGTAGGAAGTACGTAGCCTTAAGGGTTCTGCCTTTTTAAGCACCTGTGCCCCCGATTCGGGGCCATTCTGTGGGAGCCCTGGAGGTGACAGGTTCACTCCATGAGTACCTCAGAATGGACCTGGTCAGAGTCCATCTCCCTGGCCAGTATTAAAGCCTGCTTGCTTCAAATTTGGCTTAATCCTGGTGGTCTTATTCTGGACTGGATTTGGGATTTTACAAACCTTCCAAGATACTAGATCCCTGAGCAGCTCTGGAAAAGGGGGCATGAGTATTTTAAAGTACTAAGAACAGAAATAACGCTCCTGTAGAAGTTGGCCCGTCATCACTTAGAAAACATACTCTGTTTGTGACTAGAGATGATTTCCAGCCCAGCCCAGAGAGTAGGCATTAGCAAGCTGGCTCCTACAGGGCCCATGTAACCCTGCTCTGTGGATGGGCAGGGCCGGGCTGTTTGACAAAGGTCTTCTAGAGGTTCCACCATAGCAGGACAAGCAGAGAGTCACGTACATGCGTGGCATGTGGCTTTCTCTCTCCAGATCCAAACATTGTACCACTGACACCAAATCCATCACACGACTTCTTATTTCCTCCCTGGCTGCTTCTCCCTCACATACCCCATGGAGATTTCCATAGTTACCAAGCTCTCTGTGTAGGGCCAGAACCCCCGCCAGCAGCTTGTCCTAATTCCACATGGTCCTTCCTTCTCCCCTGGACCTGTTCCTTCTCCTGTCCGACCGCAGTGCTGGAACAGTGGCTAGGTACTAGCTGAGTGAGTGATTTGCAACTGTGTCTCCCCCGGCCCGTTTAGAGGAGCCTACCTGCTAAGGGAAGCCATTGCACAAACCCCTTTTTCTTTCTCAAAAGACCTGTGCAATCATCTATTTTTAAAGTTCCTTTTGCATGACCTTCAACACGGATTTTCAGAGAGCTGGACACTACCCCATCTCCACTTAGCTATTCGAGCAGGTTTTACATCTTTCTAAAGTGACATTCATAAAAGGGGGAGGTCGCTGGAGGTCTAGGGCCACGCAAAGGCTGTCAGCTAGGAGGGTTCCACCTCCTGCCTCTGAACACAGACAGACTGCTGACAACACCTGAACCGTGGGGCCAGAGGTGACCTTGGGTTGGAAACAAAGGACTCAGCCCGGAAGCAGGCTTGGCAGTTTCCTGCAACAACACAGCAACTGGCGGTGAGCAGCACTAGCACAGAAAACAAAGGCTCTTTGGCGTCTCTGATATCATCTTGGAAGTGAATAAGACAAATAACTTAAAAGGGGTGGGGAGATCGATGCACTGCTAACTTGAGACCGCCTGTACGAGACACTCTGATTCATCAGCCTTCATAGGAGCTGATAAGCTCTCAAAATGAGTGTTCTGTGATGGGCGGCTGTACCTCCCGGTCGTCTGTGCTGCTCTCCTGGTCGGGGGGGCAGGAGAGGTGACTGTGGTGGAGACTGAAAACACTCTGATTCCATTATTCACTGACCCACGACTTTGCCTTATTTCGATGCTGCTGTTAATTGTGGCATTCCAAAACACAATCAAAAGCTGGCAGGAATTGCAGGTTTGGGGTGAGGGGGGAAAAAAACAACTATTGCAGAGAGTAGAGAGCTGTCAGTTTTTTTATTGGTATTATTATGAAGGCTGTGTTCCTTGCATTAGCAGCCAGAGTCAGAGAAACCTGTGCAGCCACGTGGAAAGGAGCGGGCAGTTCTCCCCAGGGCAGGGGGATGTGTGGGATCCAGCAGGCAGAGGGAAGCTATTATTGCAGATAAGAAAACTGAGCTGTGAAGTGGGCGAGTAGCTGGCGGAATATGGGCGAACAGCGTCCGAGCGCGGCTGGCACTGCCTGAGCAAGATTAAAATCTGCAGGGAAATTTTGTTCCTTAGCCCTGGCAGAAATTAGGAATAAATTCAATTGCATTCTGCACAATAGCTGGAAGCGATTGAGGTTAAGTGGTCTCGTTCTCTGATGTGTTAGTATTACTGAGCGCTCTCTGCTCACGTGACTCGGTGCGATCTGCTCTTGGAACAGGTCGCCATGGCAACTGATGATTTCTATTACAGTACATTCAAGTTCACATTCTAGGCCTGTCATACACTTGGAAATTTCCAGTTAAAATATTTATTTATGAAAAAGGCAAAAAAAAAAAAAAAAAAAAAAGGGAAGAAAATGAAAAGAAAGGAAAAGCCACCCTCAGATTCGGGCATGACTAGGAAGCAAGACGTCTCAGGCGCGGAATGATTCGTCTGTAAACACCAAGAGAGCTCTGTTTTCCCTTAGCGATGGCCTCCAAGCCAAACACGGCCCTGGGGTGGCCAACTTGCTGGGGGGGGGGGGCGATGTCGGACCGGATGTGGGGTGGGGTGATGCCGGACCGGATATGGGGTGGGGTGATGTCAGACCGGATATGGGGTGGGGTGATGTCCGACCGGATGTAGGGTGATGTCAGACCGGATGTGGGGTGGGGTGGTGTGATGTCGGAACGGATGTGGGGTGGCATGATGTCCGACTGGATGTGAGGTGGTGTGATGTCGGACCGGATGTGGGGTGGTGTGATGTCAGACCGGATATGGGGTGGTATGATGTTGGACCGGATGTGGGGTGGTGTGATGTCGGACCAGATGTAGTGGGGTGTGATGTCGGACCCGCTGTGGGTGGCAGAAGTGGCCTGGGAAAGATGCAGGTCTCGCTTTCCACCCCACTGAGTCACGGGCTTCTGATTCAGCCACCCACTGATCTTCTGCACTCACCTTGGTCAATGCTTGGCAGCAGAAGAGGGGCTGTCGCCTCTCAGCTTGGGGTAGACAGATCTTGTCTTGGGTCAGTCCTGTGGGATCCCCAAGGATTCTCAAAGCTGACCCAACAGAGGAGGCCGACTAGGCTAACATGGAAGACTGCTCCCTCGTGGAAGCCGCAGTCCTGCTCCACGAGGGTGTTCCATGTGACTTGCTGTCTACTCCCGTTGGGCACTTTGCAAGAAGACCCTGCGAATCTCCACCCTCGTACTAGTCTCAGGAAGGCTTACCCATGCCCACTGGCTTCTCCCCGGAGAATGGCAAGCCAAGGGTTAAACTAAACCTTCCTGGGAAAGAAATCATTATTTTCTGGCCATGCACTATGCAGAGACGGCTTGCTAACAAGGCTGCCTAGTTTCGTATATGTTTTCTCCTTAGTCAAGCATATTAAATATGTTAATAAAAGATTCCCCGAAGCTTTCTCTATCAGAAGCTTCCAGGTGGCTGCAGTGACCCTAGGTGCCCAATTACCTGGTGAGGTCACCCCACGGCTCACAGATGGTTCTCTCCCTCACTGTTAAAATCTCCACACTCTCTTTGTGCACGTGGCTTCTGCTGAACCTGATTACAATCATACGCTGCTCCATAGCCAGAACCCAGTTTGTAGAGCGGGGCAGTGTTTCCTGCACTGGCTTGGTTGTAAGACCACAGTCTGCTAGTGTAAACTACAGATGGCTAGTGTGCCTTGCCCCTGACTCCAGGAGAGAAACCGGAGAGCCTGCATTCTTAAAATCAACCGAATTGGACAAGCCCTGGGCTTAGATCACTGAGCAGGCTGGTAATACCAAAGCTGGCTGTGGGTGTGTGGGTGTGCGCATGGGCACACACCTGCTCGCATAAGTGTCCAGGTGTGCCAAAGAACCGGCCGGCACCCTCGGCTATTCTGCACGTTACGTTTTGAGATAGAATCTAATCGCTCAGTGAGAACGAGGCTCACCTATATGGCTAGACTGGCTGAGCAGCAGGCCCTGCGGATGGCCCCGGACGACTTCACCTCCCTGGTGTTGGAATCACAGACACACACCACCACGCCTGGTTTTCACATGGATGCTGGGAATCCAAACAGGTTCCCAAGCCTGCACAGAAAGTACTTTAGTTAGCCGAGCCATCTCCCCAGCCCAAAGCTTTCTTTAAAAAGTGTTACGCTGACATCTTAACGTCTCCCTATAAGACACTGCACCAGAAGTCTTCTGGGAAATTCCCAACCATTATTCACGAAGAGCGGGGCAACACAGACTAGAACGCTGTTTTTACAAACGTGAGGAGTGGGCTGATAGCTAGAGATTCCTTGATGGAAACAGAATTTGCCCCGCTAGTGTGAATGCATTTTCTGTGCCGCCAAATAATTATCTCCTGTGTAAGAAAATAAACTCTTCTGAGAACGCAGATTCACCGGAGTGTCGACTCAGCTGCTCTAAGGAGAGAGTGTGCACGGACGGCTGTCAGCGATGGGTGTGAGCTGAAGTGCAAGGTTAAAGTTTTAGTCCCGCTCGGCAGGTGGTGTGCTTTCAGATTGCTGACTGTGAGTGTAAAGCAGAGTACCAGCAATGAAGCCAGAAGCCTGGCCAGGGACCCGCCTGTTCTGTGTTCAGCATAGGAGCATAGGTACCCTGGGCTCTGTCTCCATGTTCTCCTACAGAAGCGAGTGATGCTTGAATGTGCATCTTCTTAAGGGACTCTAGATGAAGCGAGCAGTGTCCATACCCCTCGGGTGGTGATGTCGCTGAACTTCCAAAAGTGGTGGGTGAATGGTAAACACTTGGATGATCGGTTCCTGAGTCAATCCAAGGGGTCCCAAATCTCTCTCTCTCCCTCCTCCCCTCTCTCCCTCTCTATATATATCTCTTCCTCCCCCTCTTTCTCTTGCTCTCTCCACCCTAGGGCTCCCCCAAAATCCCTTCTCCCTGTCTTTCCCTCTCTCTCCCTCTTCGTAACCCCACACACACACACACACTTCTGTGAGCTCTAGGAAAGGGAGAGTAAGATGATTTAATACGTTCTTCTAGAGTCCTGAATCCCAAATCTGGAGACGAATGGGATTCTGGAGTGGAAATCAGACCCACAGTCTAAACCCCAAGCCGGCCAGTCTGCCCAAGCCTTGCGGCCGGCGGCTGCCTGTGCGTGAGGCAGCAGCATCACCTAGTGCTGCTGCGGACTAAGTACAAGCTCTTTTCCTGGGAACTGTCCGATGTGATCGCACTGTAGTAAGATGAATTAGCCACATTAACAAACGAGGGGGCTGGTCAACATAATCCCAAACTGGAGGTGACCCCTAATTCCATTTTTATTTAGCCTGGAGTGCTTCCAGAGCACACACAGCGTTTGAGTTCTCCACAAGGTAATGGGAAAGAGTGCAGGCCAAGCTTGTGCCAGGCAGGACAGATGGGGAGGTGGGAGAGAGTTAACAAGGTTAAAAGGAGACTCAGCCCTGTCAGTTCTGGTGCTTCAAGAAGCAGGATGCTTAGACGGCATCTGAAGTGTGAGAGATTTAGCAAGAGATAAAGCTTGGAGGGGAGGGGCAGCGGGGGTGGTGTGGGGGGGTGCCTTCATTCTGCCATGCAGGCCCAGCATCTGTACACGGAGAGGGGCAGCTCCGACAGTGCAGTGCAACAGGGGACACAGCACAAAGCTCTCTCAGAGGAGCCCTGCGCTTTCGGAAGTGGCCCGGGTACCAGCACTGTGTGAGCCCAGCTTCCAGCCGCAGCTCTGAAGACGCCCCAGCTGGGGGCTGTCGGCTAACTGCAGCTTTTGCGGCAGGTGCTCTCATATACCTGAAGAGCATGTCTGCAGGCCTGCTGCAGACTGAAGGTCCCGGTGTCTGCACACTGTCAGAAGGAGTACCATGCACGGGCTGACACACCTAGACTGGGGAGTGGGAAGCCTTGCTCCCTCAGCCACTAGAGAAGAGGAACTCAACTCAGGAACAGCATTCCCTGATCTCAGCCTCAGGCTGCAGGCTGGGTGCCTCTCACTCGTGTTCCCAGCCCAGAAGACAAGGTTAATGTCAACAGTCTGGAACACTACTTCATGTGAGCTTTAGGTGGCGAGTACATTTGGCTGTGAGAATGTCTATATCCCGCCCCAGGCATGAGCAGTGACCTTGCTGGCTCCCAATTTCCTCCAGTCCAAAAATAGCCTTTGATGCCGTGGATCACAAGGTGCGCTACCCGGGTGAATACCCTGATCTCTGTAATGAAGACATTAAGGAACTTGGTCCAATTCTGGGGTTTTCAGAAATCCAATTTGGGAGAATTAAGAAGCCCAGAGAGCACGCCAGGCGAGGGCACAAAGTTTTCAAGTCACAGTTAAGCCACAAAGCCCACGATGCCTTGAATGAAAAATTCAAGGAGCGGCTTGACAAAGACCGCTGAAAGATCTGACGAAGGAAGAAAGCCCGCTGCAGAAATAGAGGGCATGGGAGAGAGGGGAAGAGAGGAGCACGGACACGGCGGTTCTAAGGCTCACCAAGGAAAGAAAGATGAGAACAGAAGAGAAAGTGGAACGAGTTAATGCCGCTGAAGAGGTTAGAGGAGAGCACGGGCTGGCGAGGGGAAGCACGGGCAGTGGAGGAGCTGGGCAATAAATGAGACGGGGAAAGAAATTAACAGCGACTCTGAGTGGCAGAGAGACTCCGCTGCTCTTTCAAATTAGTCTTTAACAAGAAAAAATACAGAAAGGGAGCATAGATAATTAGGAAGTAATGAAGACCTTTAAATACAGATGTTGAAATAAACCAGGTAAGGGAATACTTGAACACACGGCGCGATATGTAAAACAGCAGCCAGATAGTGCACACTCCCCAGCCTTGAGGGAATCGGTTAATGAACCTGCGGAACTGCTGGCCATTATTTTCAAAGGCTCCAAGAGACCACGGACTATAAAATGAAACTATTTGGCCAGCTTTTTACCAAATACAAAAGAGGCCTTGGTAATCACTGTGCCTGACACTGAATACTCTCCCCCACTTGGGGATATTAGAATGACACAGAATTAAAAATATCGAACCACCTGGCAGTGTTGGGGAGGGGAATGCGATCAGCCGACGGTGGTGAGGTGCTCCATGCTGTTGAGGGGTTCGGTCAGGAGTAACACAGATGTTTGGCTTTGCATTCAACAGAAGGTGTTGTGGGGTTGTTTCATTATTTTTCTGGGTTTTTTTTTTAAGGCTAATGTAAAATCAGCCATCCCCAGAGAGCATAACAAAGGGTAAAAAGAGTCTTCATAATACCTATCAATCTGCAATTTTTTCCAAAGGTAGAGGGATAATGGGATATAGGCAACGTCAAAACTCTTCAAGCTCTCTCTCTGTAACAACAGTGCTCTCATTAACACATGTTAATCATGCAAAATAATGGGCTTCATTGTGACGTCTTCACACACAGGTGTAACGCACTTCATCTCACTCACCTGCCCCGCCTGTAGTCCTCACCCTCCTCTCGAATTGCCCCCTCCTACTTTCACGTCTTGCTAAAAATCTAGACCCTTGCACATACCAGAAAATGCTCAATATTCATCTTTCTGAGCCTGGCTTATTTCATTTCACATGATGATCTTATTCCTCCTATTCCCCTGGAATCGTAACTTCATTCTCTTTCACAGATGAATTTACTCCACGCTCTGTATATCAGTCCATCACCGAGGGTCGACCAGTCATTTGGCTGCTGAGAATCAGTCTGTAGGCAGCCATGGAGGTACAGGTATCGCTCACTGGTTTCTTTGGGTAAATACCCAGAAGTGGTTTTAACCTTAGTAAATAGGGTGTAACAAGCTCATCTTCATTTTATCAACTTGAGAAATATGTTATTCTTATTTAAAGACACGTAAGTAATAATAATCATCTACATTCTTGTCGCTGTTTATAAATCAGATGTATTAACATCCATGACCTTTCATAAAAACACAGAAGCTATTTTATAAAACTCAGATGGTTCTAAGGTAGGGTGGCGTGGGCTTTTGTGGGTGCACAGTTAAGGAAGGAGTGAGCAGTGCAGAGTCACTGACCCAAAAAGCAGACTCTGGGGAAAGCCTCCATGGTACATCTGTTTACTGTGGAGGGAAAACAGCTGTTTATGGAGAAGGTAGGCGGTGCAGAGGGGGAGGCCCAATAGCGCTGGTCTACGCTGACCAGACACTGCAGTCGGCCTGCCTAAAGCTGGTTAATCAGAGCGGGATGGGTAAAGGTCAGTAAAGGCCCAACAGCAAATAATGGCGAACAAGGTTTCCGTAAAGACAGAGGAAGCGGACACTGTTCTGGCGGGCTTTTCAACTAGTGTGCCAAGGGCCCGCCATTTAAAGGGCCACACACACATGTGCTACAGGTTGAGGTACTGGCCCAGCTCAGGTGCTGAAGCCGGCCTCTCTCCTGCCATGGTGATCCAGTAGCCACCAACAGGGTGGTTCCCCACTCCAGTAGCAGCCAGTTAAACCATAACGTTTGGACATGGAGATCCTGTCTCCTTTTTGAGTAACTTGGTCACTGTTGTGCTTGAGGAACCCGCAGCCATCCCCCGCAGGCGCCACCGTGCTGTGTTCTGTTCTTCCCTCGGAATAAAATCCTGTGAGCGGAAATGCCCGGCCAGGCCTGCTTTTGTAGGACTGCCGTCCCGTAGTAATGCGTTTCTTTCGAGAAGGAAAGTAATTAACACTCTACAGACCGTAGAGTCTTTGAGAGTAGAAGCTCTCCAAGCACACCGACTGGATCCAACAGTAACCCTCGAACATTCCATACCAGGTGAATCTGGATCATTAGATAGAACTAAACAGCTGAGAACATTGGCAGGTTTTTCCATAGCAGCCTTAAGGCAATGGGGAGGGGAGAGAAAGAAGGGAAGAAGAGAGATTTTTCTCTTCCCTGGGGTCCTGTGTAGATACGCAACACAAGGGTACTTTTTGCATGTGTACATGTGCGTACGTGTGTTCACATGTGTGCTCACTTGTGTGTATGTGTGCACAAGTACACATGCACTGCGTGTAGAGGCCCAAAGTTGACGGCGTGTGTCTTTCTCAGTCGCTGCCTACCTTAGTCATTGAGGCGGGCCTCTCGCTGAACCTGGGACCACTGATCTCGCTCATCCAGCTAGCCAGCTTGCCCCTGTCCCTGCCTCCCTAAGTGTTGGAGTCCAGGCGGCTGCCATGCCTGCCTGGCTTTTACCTGGCAGTCCAAACTCCAGTCCTCTGGGAACACACACTTGCACGGTAAGCACTTGATCCACTAAACCATCTCCCCAGCCCCCAGGAATTATTCTCATCAGATAAATCGTAAAATAAAAGTCCGGTGGTGGTTAACGCAGGGGAAGAGACGGGGACTGAGGAGAGGAGAAGGTTTGCTTAGATGCCACTGTGTCGGTGACATTCCTGCTCCCTGAGAGGTCACACGCTCACTTGCTGTCCTGCTTCGTGTTTGTGTTTATGCTGAAGGCATCTGCGCAAACGGCCACTGGGTGGATTTCAGATTGGCGCTCAGTGGTTACTAAGTTCCCACTTTCTGAACACCTTGAATGGTGCTCCAGCGACCCCCAAGAGCATAAGCAGGGTGTCTGTCCATGAGAACAGCACACAGTCCCTCTAGAGGGTTCTACAACCCCCCTAGAGAAGTGGCTACACCAGAATTCCTCTCCTCTGCAGAATCAGGGAAGGAGAGACGTGAACTACAACGTCCAACAGACACAACTTCTGGAAGAATTTCCCAACGCTCATGCCTATGACCTTGCCTAGGCTCCTGCCCAGCCCTAAAAATAGCTCCCCAATTCTCGTAAACTATTAGAGGAAAATGGCCTATTTTTAAAATGAGAGGTCCTAAACAGCTAAACCATTTTGCTTAAGCAATGAGCCAAGTCGCTTCTAATGAGGTTGTAGCATTACTGGAAATGAGAGATATATTTAAATACATAGTCCATGCATTACCCAATAAATCACTTGAAAAATGTTCTCATATGCACTAAACGTGTTTTTTTAGTAGCACGTGCCTGACCTTTCTGGAGGAAGAAAGATAATGTTGGAACATTTTGAGAATAAACATTTATCCAAATTAGTAGTCAAGACACCAGTAAAATTGCTTTACATTTTCTTAACACTTTTAACTGTGTCCTGTGCCTCAGAAACCATTTTTCCCTCACCTTAATAAAACACAGAATACGTCTGTGAAGTAGGAAGTGTGGGGGAGGAAACTTTCCCGACGGCCCAATCAGAAACCCTGTGATGGCCCTATCACCTCGCAGCCTCGGGCGGGATGCGCATAGGGTTCACCACATTTCCTAAAATGACTTGCAGGCCATAAAATTTTAGGCTTTTTTACGACCACATCTCCGAGTGTTTTAAAATCAGCGCCATATTCTTTTCTATAATATTCATAATAAAAACGTAAATAAGACCCATTTATTCAACAGGCCCTCGAAGAGCTTTCTCTCTGCTTGGGGTGGGAAGGGGAGCCTCAGAGTCCCTGTCTCGATGTCTCACGAAGGCCCCGTGTCACATCTGATTCAGAACCTCTGCATCTGCACTGTCTGAGAGAAACCAGAATTGACTTTTGCTCCTGGGAGTGTGCAGGGGTGAGGGGGAAGGTTTCAGCCTCTGCTGTGAGTGTGCAGGGGTGAGGAGGAAGATTTCAGCCTCTGCTGTGAGTGTGCAGGGGTGAGGTGGAAGGTTTCAGCCTCTGCTGTGAGTGTGCAGGGGTGAGGTGGAAGGTTTCAGCCTCTGCTGTGAGTGTGCAGGGGTGAGGGGGAAGGTTTCAGCCTCTGCTGTGAGTGTGCAGGGGTGAGGGGGAAGGTTTCAGCCTCTGCTGTGAGTGTGCAGGGGTGAGGGGGAAGGTTTCAGCCTCTTCTCTGAGTGTGCAGGGGTGAGGAGGAAGGTTTCAGCCTCTGCTGTGAGTGTGCAGGGGTGAGGAGGAAGGTTTCAGCCTCTCCAGTTCACAGGGAAAGCAGTATATGGTGACTAAACATGGACTCCAGAGTCAGTTGCTGCGGAACTGTCCTAAGAGCTAAGAGCAAGTTGAAGCTGGCTTTGAACCTCCGTCATCCCTAGGGATTGAACATGGAAGGCGTTTGGCTGTTCCTTGCCTTTACCCAGCTACGTCATTAAATTATTAGATATTAACACTGCCTGTGTCAACATCTCATCCTTTTACTGGGGTGTCTCCGTCTCCCCAGGACACTCTGAGCCACCGTCCCAGTCACCTCTGTGACCCTTCCTGGCACAAGACAGCCCTCAGCAGAGGTTTTCTGAACGATGGGATACCATCATAGGTGGATCTTTCCACGGCATATTAGAGATCGTGGGCCTGAAGTTTCCCTGGGAGGTATTCTGGCAGGGAGCAAGGCTGGGGTTCTCTTAAGCAACAGCACTTTCCACTCCTGATTTCTCCAATCCTGTAAACTGATCAGGTGACAAGAACCCTAGCGGTGCCAAGCCCAATTAATCCAGCCCAGACCGGCTCACTCCGTAGCTTTCTGTATCTCATCAGCGGCGCTTTCTTTTCTATCCCGCGTACCTGTTTCCCTCTCTGTGCGTAATGAGCTTCATATTTAAAACATGAAAAGCCAATAAAACACAAGACCCACACATCAACAGTGCTTTGTTCAAGGACGTCCTATTTAATCAAGAAACTGTCTCGAGTAACGTACTCAATTTACCCACCAGGTGCCAGGTGGCAGTGGAGCCAGACAGCATGGGGGACGGGAAGCCGTGTTCTCTGCCCTTGAGGGCTCACAGTGCCATATATGCTTAGGACACACCATCTGTCCGAGGCGAGCATCTCTAGAAATCAGAACCACTCCCATCGCCCATTAATGTGTCTGTACCTTTAATTAGCCCAGCTGAGCATAAAATTCAGTAAAATTTCTCACCTCTTTTGCTCCTTTCAACTAATCTCTGAACACTTCATTTTCTCATAAGCTTTCACTGCGTAACAAGCATTAATGAAATGACCAATATTAACCCATTGTTAGATTAAACAGAGTACATCATTGGCTGATGACAGTCTGTATGACTGGGGTTGGAAAATAGGCCTTAGCCCATGATGAAAACATTTGGTGTCCGCCTAATGAGACCATTCTTGTACCTACCAAAAAAAAGACATTATATTAAAATACTGTGTGTTAACGATGGGGTGTTCAGCACTTTCCGCTCACAGCCGCATCTGTGGGTTAGGCAGGCTTCTTGATATTAAATGCTGCAGCCGGGGCCGCATTCTTAGCGAGGTGCCTCATTGGATACTCCCCAAATATAACTTAAATTGGCTTAAAATAGAACAATCACATGCTAACCCGGTAGCATTAGCAACTCTATTAACAGCCAATTTCACATCCACACCAGAGGGAGTAAAAGGTAATTTGCTCATTATCAACACCCTCCGGCACTGGAAGGAAATGACTGTTCATCAAAAAGTATTTTCCGACATAACAATAGTGGCACCCATATGTAGCCACCCCATTCTCCCTTCCCTTCCAGGACAAGATCCCTGGGGAAAGCTACAAGGGAAAACTTGGAAATAAAAGTGGGTTGCTATGAATGCCTTGCCTACTCCCCCAAAACTTCTCTGGCTTCGTCTCACCTTTAACCTTCGTGGTGACGAAGGACATTTTGACAAACCGTCCTGAAGGTACAGGTAGAGCTTAGTACCATAGGGGTGTTTAGACCAAACACATCTCCAAGTCCCAGACGCTTGACTGCTCTGAGCCAACCAGCTGAAGGTAGATGATTCCCGGAGCCCACTGAAGAAGACCTGCTCTGTACACTCACCTAGTAAGTGTAGGAAATGAGCCGTTCCAAAAGGCGGTATTGTTCCTCTTAAATCCCGCCCACTACCAGTCTCTGCTTAATAATCATCTCTTCGGATATTAAGTTCCTTTGTTTGCTTTTCATCAGTGCTTAACAAACTTCTCTACAGAATGTACTTATATTTGGATAAGAGATTATTCTGTGACACTGGCAAAGTAATAGATTTCTTGGCTCTTGTTCTGCTCAGTTGGTTATTTTTCTTTGAGAATAGTCATCCCTAACTCCTATATAGCTGTCTAGGTCTTTCCCTTTTCTTCCTAGTTCTGACTGCCCTGTCTCCCATTCACAGAGGTCAGGCTAATCTGACTGAAGCAATTTGCGTGTATGCATGTTTGTTTCTGTAGAGATGGATGTGACCAAGTATGCAGTGTGTGTGTGTGTGTGTGTGTGTGTGTGTGTGTGTGTGTGTGTGTGCACGCATGCATGTGGAGGCCTGAGGTTTATGACAAGAGACTACCTTGATAACCCTTCACTTTGTCCATCGAGGCAGGGTCATTCAATTATCTCTACATTATTCATTGAGAGAAGGTCTCACAGGTGAAACCAAAGCTCACCCATACAGTGAATCTGACTAGCCAGTTTGCTCTGAGGATCCTGTCTCAGCACTTTGGAGTGCTGGGATTACAGGCAAGCTGCCACAAACACCTGATACTTGGGTGTACTCTAGAGATCCAAACTCCTCCTCATAGTCACATGGTAAGCACTTCACCCACTGAGGCATCTCTCCCACCCTGAAGCAAATTTGATGTCACTCCCAGGCTCAGAGACTGGCTGGCGCTCCCAGTTGCCCCTAGACAAATTCTAGATTCCAAATCTTAGCATCTGAAACTCTACAATTCTATTTCTCCACGCTTCTAGCTCCAGTTGGACATTTTTATTTCTCCTCCACACTCTAGAACACAGCCCAACACCAGTCGTCAGAATCAAGAACAAAATCAAAAGCAGCTGTCTCCATAAAATATTTCTTGATTTGTGGTCCACTGTGCCTCTGAACAGTTCAAAGGGGTTGGAGAGGAGGGGCATCACGTGCAACTTAAAATAAGAAAGATTGTTTGGAGAGAGCTAACTCATGACAAAATAGCTCGCAGTCTGCAGACCTGGGGGACTGGACTAAACAACATGAGGGGGAAGGGCAGCAGCTTTGTGACGCAGAGGTAAGATATGGTTGCAGAGAGAAAGGCTCCGAGAGCCCTTCTAGAGAAGTCCAGAAGAGAGAACTTGGCCATTAGATCGAAAGGCTCAGCCCCACCGTAAAGCTCTTTACTGAGATAGTTCTGTGATTCTGTCTTACCCAGTTGCCACTCGAGTGGATTCTTTCAGGGTCCTTTGCTTTGTACCCCATAATCCTCTTTGGTTTTTATGTCAGTCTGCCCATAAAGAGTGTACTGGCCGTGCAGACTGAGTACCCCGTTCCCGTGACGGTGATTTCCTTCTGCATTAGTCCACTGGCCTCCATTCTTTCAGCCAACATTATTCGGCTTCAGCTGTATGACAGGTACTTGTCCATTCGTGTGAGTAAGATGGTCAACAAGGAAAGCATGAGCCCTTGATCTTCTGTCTAGAGGAAGATGGGGACAAATACACCCATGACTCTAATGCAGTGTGAGGACTGCTCTGGTCAGGGGATCAGGGATCAGGATGGTCAGGGGATTAGGGAAGAACCCAGGTCCCAAGAACCATAAAAGGCTTTACATGAGAAATTATATTTACCCTGCCTGAGGGATCAACTGGGTTTGGCCTCGGGATGGTAGAAAGGGGGAGCAGAAAGACGCCTGCAGGAATGGGGCCAAGACATACTTCAGGGGAGCTGTGGAGGGGGGCTAGGGAAGGGGGCTAGGGAAGTGGGGATAGGGAAGCCGATAGGGAAGGGGGATAGGGAAGGGGGGATAGGGAAATGGGTAGGGAATGGGGTAGGGAAGTGGGTAGGGAAGGGGGAAAGGAAGGGGGTAAGGAATGGGGGCTAGGGAAGGGGATAAGGAAAGGGGTAAGGAAGGGGTGCTAGGGAATGGAGTAGGGAAGTGGGTAGAGAAGGAGGTAGGGAAGGGGGAAGGGAAGGGGGGATAGGGAAGGAGTGGCACAGATCCAGGAAGGCTTCCTAAGCTGTCTGACAACGACACAGGATGATTGAAAGACTAAACAAATCAATGACCGGATCATATCTATGGTTTCTGGAATGAGGATAGAAGAAACAACAAAAGCTTTATTTAGAAAGTATGGTAGCAAGGATTTTATAAGTGACAGATGAAGAGGACTGGGACAGAGAGAGATGGGGGGGGGGCGCAGGTCGGGTATCAAGATGGTACTCGGGTTCCGGGACTTTAACAGATGAATGAGGCGATGGTTCTTTTCACTGGAGCAGCACCCAGGAGTCACGGTAAGTACTCACCCCAGAGTTGAGCTACCTGGGTCTCAAGCCCTGCTTCAACACATTACCATGCAGTCATGGCCAAGCTATACAACCTTCCGGTGCCTCAGTCTCTCGGCAGCGATGAAGGTAAGCAGGGTACCTAGATCACGGATGTGTCCTGCAGATTACACAGCTCGAGAGCTAAGCCTCCAGAACAGTATGTGGCTCACAGTGTTATACGTGTGCTAGACAAACGATCAGCTCAGAGAAGGCCTTCGGAGTGGAGGGCTGCAGGTGTCCAGTTGGAGGCGTTGGGTTTCAGGGCACAGTCAGGGCAGCTGCAACCATCGGGAAGGCGGCTGTGGATACAGATCGCAAGCTTGACAGCAGAGCCATGCCGGAAACTGTGCGTTGGAGCCATTCTGAGATGAGCAGTAACTGATGGTCAAGGTGATGGAAAGACCAGAGGCGATACAGCATCTGAAGGAAGAGGACAGAAGAAGAAGTGCGGAGACCAGTCCAGGCACCGGCAGGAGGACCATGTGCCAAGGACTCTAAGGACCAGCCCACGGATCTCAAGGAAAACCAGGGCAGGGCCTCAGCAATCAAGGACAGAAAGTGATTCTGGGAGGGGTGGTGTTCCCGAAGTAGCCTCTGGCGTCGAGTTTGATCCAACACAATAAGGACCAAGGCAGTCAGGAGCAGAGACGGAGTGGAGAAGGTCAAGAGAGATTATTTTTCTTTTTGTACAGTGCATGACACTTGAACGTCTTCACTGCTTGGGTTAAACTGCGCCCCACCTCACCCCAAATATCTATGTTGAAGTCCCATCCCCCAGGAGCTTATTCAGAAGTGCAGTTACTGCAGTAGTGATTAGTTAAGATGGAGCCACGCTAAGTGGCTTAATGCTGTAACACATTCTCACACCCTGGAAGCACAACATTTCAAGAGAACCGAGAGTTGGTTCCTTCTGACGGCCGGGATGCAGAACCTGCTCCGGGCTTTCTCCCGGGTCTGGGTGGTTTCCTGGCAGTGTTTGGCATCGTGTGGTATATCCGTCCCCACGTCCACCGTCACCTGACCACGCTCCCTGTGTACTTGCCTACTTTCGGATTCCCCTTTGGTCGGGACACCAGGGACGGCATCAGAGGGAGATGGAAACGGGAGTGATGAGTTGGTACACCCCGAGGAGAACAGCTCTGCAGACACCTTGATCTCAGACCTCTGGCCTTCAAAGCAGCGACACGACACGTTTCTTTTATTTTACGCCACCTGGATGTGGGATTTTGTTAGGTAGCCCTGGAAAAACAAATAAACTGCTGACGAGATTTTCCACCATTTCCCCCTTACTAATGAGCATCGAGCGGGAAGCTGACGGTGTGCACAGGCAGAATAATCTGTGGAGTCTCTCGCAGAGGGGTGAGGGGCTACAAAATGCCACGCAGTGCCCAGAGGTTGCCTTGACCCCTTCCAGGCCTCAGGAGCCAAGGAAGGGGAAGAGCTGAAGTCCAGAGGGCAACCACATGGAAGAGCCCTGAGAGGGGGCACCTCCGCCATCTTGGAGACCTGCATGGCAACGAGCACCCTGAGCACAGTCCTCCCTCCCTCCGGTCTGCTGCTGATGCTCAGAACTGGCCAAGTCAGGCAGAGGCCAAAGGGCAGGGGCCAGAGAACAAGGGTACACCTTAGAAGGTAAAGAGAGGGGAGAGCCGTTGGAAAGCCCACCCAAGGCCTTTTCACATTTCAGAGCTCCATACTACAGTGTATATTCCAATATTTCAATTTAAAATGCGAACACCGAGGAGACAGTTCAATCAGTGTAGTGCTTACCACGCAAGAATGAAGACCGGAATTCTGGCCCCAGCACACACATTTTAAAAAGTCAGGTATGGTGATGTATGCTCATAATCCCAGCCCTAAGGCTGCAGAGACATTCTGGTCCCTGGCATTCCCGGGACAGACAGCCCAGCTGAAGCAGCAAGCCCCAGGCCCCCTTCTTAGAAACAAGGTGACAGGTCCTAAGGAATGACACCTAAGATTGTCGTCTGGCCTCCACAGGTACACACACACACACACACACACACACACGCGCGCGCGCGCGCGCGGCTGGTAAGAGGAACCAGAGAGAGAATCTGTAGGAACAAGGCAGTGTTCTGCATTGGCTTCCTTCGGGGGATGTGAGCTGTTCAGGTGGTGCTGGTTTTTCTGGGAGCTGTGTTTGTTACTGTCCATTTCCATTTCACACGGTATGTCCGGGTCCTCAGAACTCATGGATTGCTGAGTAAATTAATATTTTAGTTTGTTTCTCTGATCTTTGTGATTTGGCCTGGTTTAGTTACATGCAGGGTCTCGCTGTGCCCACGCTGACCTTGATCACGGTCCTGTCTCCCCCTCCCAAGGACACCACCACACCACTGGCTTCTCCTTTTCCACTTTAGAAACAACCAACAAGAGAGACATTTTCTGCTACTGCCTAACTTCTCGGCTTTTGACGTAACTGTGCTAGATCTCTCTTTTCTTGGGCACTTCGTATATACACCAGTACGCCTACGGAGAACCATTCCGAGACATGAGGACTCGTGCTAAGCAGGAAGTGACTCTAAGCTTCGGTCTATATCACAGCTGGTAAGAAAAATTACTTTTCTTCCTGATTATAAACACATATTTAACTTGGGCAGTGGTGGCTCATACCTTTAAGGCCAGCACTCAGGAGGCAGAAGCAGAACTCTGTGAGTTCAAGGCCAGCTTGGTCTACAGAGTAAGTTCCAGGACAGCCAGAATTATGACAGAGAAACCCTGACTTGAAAAAATAAAATAAAATAATAAACACTTATTTAACTAACCCTATTCTGTTAAAGGAAACTAAATTATCAAAACTAATACATGCTAGTCCTGTTGGGGGTGTGTCTCAGTAACAAAGCACCTACTCAGTATGCATGAGGCCGTGGGTCCAGTACCTAGCCCCACAGGAAAAATAAACAAATAAATGCTGTTTTAAAAGTCTAACCCCTGTTGTCGAGCTAGCTGGGTGCGTGCTTTTGCGCTAGGCTCCCGCAGTTATTTTAGAGGTTGCACAGTGACCCCTTGACAAGAATGACAAGTCCTCCACAATGAAGACTGTTGCTCATACATCCTTTGGGGTTCACCACTTGAAACCTTGTCTTTTGGGTTTTAGGTTCTTGGTTTTTTTCACAGAAGAGACCCAGCTATGTGGCAGTCTTTGAATCTCCGGACTGGCCTTTCCGAGTGAGATTAAGGATTTGTTTCTGTCATGGTCCACCTCAGAAGAGCTTCTCGTCCTGTTGTTGGGTCTCTACTCTATCGGTTCCCCGGTTCTTGAAACCAAAAGGCCAAATTTAGATCTCAGCCTAGCTCACTGGAGCATCTGCGCATTGCATTGCATCTAGTTGGAACAAACGCTGCAAAAGGGTACAGAAATTTTCAGCGTGACAAGGCTACGTGCGGGCAAACCATTTGAGGAAGTTAAAATAAGCTTTGACCAAATTTCTCTCTCACACGAATAAACGGATTAAAAATAGGAAGGAAAACTGGCGCCCGAGGACGTGGTAAGTCAGAAATGCAGGATTCAGAGCCCGCTGGAGGCGCGGGGGAAAGTGGGCAGCTTATGGAAAGAGCAGGTGTGGGATGATGGATTAAAAGACACTCTAAATATGTGCTGACGTCTAAAAAAGCCAAGGGCGGGAAAGGAGGACGAGGCCCGGGCATGCTCCGGAACCCACGCGGTCTCCCTGGCCACCGGCCCTGCAGCGCAGCGCACCCGGAGTTCTGAAGGACTCGCCAGCTGCGATGCACCGGTCTTGCCTTGCTCGGTCCCTCTGGGTACAGGAATTCCCTCCGGTCCCTCTGGGTACAGGAATTCCCTCCGAAGCCTCCTTGCTGCTGGAGCCTGGCAGCGCGGGGTTTCATCCCTGTCCCCGCCTGTGCGCTCGGTGCGCTCTCGGTTACAAAGCGCGGACTGCCGCCGTCAGTCAATCGCTTTAGCCGAAGGCCTCTGATTTGTTCACATTTACTACAACACATACAGAGGGCTGCAGGATTTTTTTTTTTTTTTTACTATTGATCTGGTGCTTTAAGAGGGGAAAAAATCTCCTTGGCTGTCTAAACACTATCGATCCCTGCTTGGGAGTCGCCGCAGAAGTGTAGAAAGGGCGTGGATGAATTGAAATTTCATTTCCGACAACTTGTTCCTGTTATTTTTACCCTTTTGGATGGGGAGAAACACGTTGCAGCGGCTTCAGTCAATGTGGTCGATAGCTCCACTGAGAAGCTCAACACGGCTTCTGCCGGAGGTTCGGCAGCGAGGGGCGATGCTGGACCCCGGGACGTGTGAAACTGGAGGCCGTGGCAGAATGCATCCGGTCTCAGCACGCACCAGAAGCAAAGCCGTGCGGCTCTGGGCTGGAAGCGACCCTCAGGAGCCGAGGCTTGGAGGACGGGGGCGCTGACAGCACTC